>JAVIAB010000125.1:69343921-69647077 GCA_032433765.1 Megaustenia siamemsis | reverse complement strand
AGGGTTATGTAGAGTAGGAGGGAGGGAGGGTTAGGGTTAGGGTAGGGAAAGGGAGGGTTACTTGGTTATTTAGGGTATGTGGAGGGAGGGTTAGAGGTTATGGTAGGGGAGGGGGAGGGAGGGTTAGGAGGTAAGGTAGGGTAGAGTAGGGGGAGGGATGGTTGGGTCCTAACTCTTTGTCCTGTAAGAACCCCTTACATTGGTGTCCTAGAGCCTGGTTGGCTGCAGAGCTAAGTCCACAGGGCAGGTCTCAGTCACCGCTGTAGCGAAGCTAATAACTAACTAAAAAATAAAAAAAAATAAGATAAAAAAAATAATGAATAAAACGAATTAAAATTTTAAAAAAAAAAACTTAACAACCTGACTTTTTTTTTAATTTCAACCCGCTGATATTTCGAGCCAATGGTATAAAATGTAAATCGCGGGCGTCCTAGAAAGCTTCCTATACTAAAACTAAAGGAAACGTTTTTATGTTGTTGATGACTTAACGCCTCGAGGACAGAGTGCACTTTTGCTCAAGGTTAGTTTATATAGTTTAAGACTATGTTGGGAAACTACTAATCCAGCCAGAATAACTTTAGTATTAAGGTTTTCTATATCAGTAAGAGCTACCACAAAAAGGAACATGACGATCCTAGTTTCTGTTAAACAGCAGGTTTTGACGCAATGTATTATCCGAGAAAAACCGACGAAGAGCTAGAACTGCTAGGTCCCTGGCAGTTGATAGAACGCCGACACTGGTATTTCGACGGCAGATCGGAGGCGCTTAACCAACTAATTTACGAAGCCCAGTCTAGTATTAACTTTTTCTTTTCATTGGTCGGTGACTTGAGTCATTTTTTTTACATATCTATTAAATCAGGAGGGACTGAATTTTGCACGAATAATCACCTTTGTCTAATTTTACTCAGATGTCCCACAGCATACAGGTAGCCATATATTGAGATGTCCCCCGCCATACAGCAGCCATATAATCAGATGTCCCCCGCCATACAGAGAGACATATACTCAGGTGTCCCCGCCATACAGGCAGCCATATACTCAGATGTCCCCTGTCATACAGTTAGCCATACACTCAGTTGTGCCTCACCATAGAGGCAGTCACATATTCAGATGTCTCCCACATACGGGTAAAAATACTCAGGTGTCCCGCACCATGCAGGCAGATATTCTTTATTTCAGAAGTACTCTCATTTTTGTTATCATCAAAAATGTTACTGTTTCTTTCGATAATTTACTTCCCTATTTTTTCCCTATGCAGTAACCATTTTCGGCCTAATCTTTTTATGTTGGTTCTTTAACAGGCGCTTAAGGCACGCGGGACCTTCGTTTAAAGCCGTTATACAAGAGGACTAGACATCGGATCTCAATCTCCAGAGAACAGGGAAGAAACAAAGCTGTAAAGCCAAGAAGAAATCAGATTCGATTTCAGTCTTTAAATAAATTTTACTACTGACTGTGGTGGGAATCGAACCAGTGACGTTCTTATCCTCAGGTCGATATCTTGCATCTTGACCACCCAGCGGGGGACATCTGAGTATTTGACTCCGAACTCGGCTATAAACACCATTCTACAGAGGAAATAGGATTCTTCACTTTGTTCGGCTGGATCAACCTGCTGGAACCATTGTGTGTATCTCAAGCGAGAGATTCTTTTGACAAGGGTCTTGAAAGTGAACTTGATATCTCCCTAGAAAGTTAGTTCAGAAACTTCACTCGAGGAACAATATAACCCTATCAGAGGGTCGATTACTCATAATAAACTGGAAGGTTGTCGCCATTCCCCCTCTAAGGGATGTAATTCAGCGATGACACCTTGTTAAATCAACCCCTCGCCATAAGAAGTTTATAATTATAAGCAATGCCTTCACTGCTTCAGTCTTCTTAGAGAAGGCAATAAATATTAAGGTTCATAGATCATGTTATATATATTCTGCGCTATGTGTATCGTTGTCTGTGAGTCTATGTCAACATATTGCAATGCTTCTATCATCTATATGTGTGTCTTCATTTCATTATTTTTATAACGCCTTTCACTTAAGTCTTAACAGCTTTTCTGAAAGCCACATTTCCAAATGTCCCCTTTATCGATGAACATTTTGTTACATATTCCGATAATTTTTTATTAACGTGTTTATTGGCCGTTAACAATTTTCTATTTTGTTTTACAGAATATCCAACATCTTGAAATTAAGAAAAAATTGTTATTATAAATAGATCTGTAACCTCTGATATGTATTTTTCTCTTTGCAATGGTCTCTAATTCTCTTATTAAACCTTTCATGGCTGGTCTCAACATTTTGCTTATTTTGTTGTCAAGTTTTCTTATTTGTTTTTTCAAGATGGTATTATAAGTGTGCCATTTTTGGCACGCAAGGATTCTGTTTTTGAGATTATGGTTCTGCCCTATGTGCCGTCTTCGGCTCGAAAGGACAATAGATAGATGGATAGAATATAAGTAAGTATAATATACTCTAAGAAGAGTAATGAAAATGTTATGAAAGAGGTCAAAGCAAAAAGAGAGCTAATTTCCATATTAGGAAGAAACAAACATCATTTGTTTTGCCATGTAATGAGAAGAGAACAGCTGGAATATATTGTAACAACTGGAAAATTGAGGGACGAAGAGATAGAGGGAAGCAAAGAGAAAAAAATACCAGACAGCTTAAGAGAATGGCTTGGCAGAAGGTCAACAGCAGAACTGATCAATAATTGTTGAGACCAAAAGTTGTGGAGAGACATGATCACCTACGGCAGCAGCCCGGTACTTGATGATGATGATGATTATAAGTAATTCATTTTTGTTTCTGTTATTATTTGTAAAGTAAGATGCCGTTGGTCTGTTGCATACTTTTGTACAAGCATAGCAATGTGTGTATCTAGTTTTCACTTTTGCGGGGCTCCATTCCTTCTCCCATTTCCTGCTCTTATATGTTCCTTATTTGGTACAAGTTATTTAATTTCTTGTTTGCTGAAAGCTTTTATATCTAGTGGTGCTTGATTATTAAACATATTTCAATTTGATAAAAGCAGAGTTATAGTGTGAGTTAATATCACCTTCGTGTATGTTCTGACTATTATCTTTATTTCAAAATTTATCTTTAATCATTTGTATTTATATTCCCCCCCCACCCTCCTTTTTTTTTCTTTAGCTTTAATATTTGACACCGATGATTAGTTTGTATGAATTTACAAGAACACTGATCTCTGAAGTTGTGCGTTTTACAATTGTGTAGTTCGTCCAAAGCTTATATCTAATATTAGGATAGGAAGAAACAATCATCATTTTTTGGCCATGTAATGAGAAAGGAACAGCTGAAATATATTGTGACAACTGGGAAAATTGAGGGACGAAGAGATAGAGGGAAGCAAAGAGAAAATATACTAGACAGTTTAAGAGAATGGCTTGGCAGAAGGTCAACAACAGAAATTATAAATAACTGTCGAGATCGAAAGTTGTGGTGAGACATGATCACATATGCCAGCAGGCATAGTACTTAATGATGATGATGATGATGATGAGTTTATCAAAACAAACATTTTTACAAATATAATAAGCAATGCGAAGGCAGCCGTGAAGATTAAATGTTTCCAGTTTTTACAGAATTAACTTCCATCTGTCCCGTCCACGTTTATTACTGCTCATTCATAAAGAGTGTCTGACCTGACACCAAACCCGGATCATTCTAACACTAATGGAGACATGGCATCAACATTTGAACAGGAGTACCTCTTTTGTGAATGTGAACAATGTGTCTTCAATGTTTGTGTAGTGAGACTTTGTTCTGACTCGCCTTCCTGCTTCTCTCTGACCATTGAGTGTCTATTGTCAATGTGTGTAGCAAAAAATTGTTTTCACTCGACTTCCTGCTTCTCTCTGTCTATTGGCTGAGAATGCCCGTGCATAATACGATTGTTGTTCGTGAGTGTACGGTGCCTGTGTGTTCACACAGGATAGATTGAAGACGTTATGGTATATTCTGGAGGAGCGATGTTGAGTGGTAAAATTATTAAAGAAATGCCGGGTTCTGTAGAGAAGCCCTCTCTTTATTAGCAAATGATTGTAGTTAATAAATTTATAATTATCTCAAGTATACATTTTATAATTGTAAGTAAACAGTGCTCTGATGGAATTAAAAAGCAATTAAAAAATGAGTTGGAAATGAAATAAATGAAGATAGTATGTATACACACACAAGACACACATACATTTAAAACTAAAATATACAATGAACTAAATTAAGTGCATAACAGAGTATACAGGCAGAAACATTACAATGTTCAATATTACATATTTGTAGCACTAGTTTCAAAATGTGATAAATTATTGTGAAATCTATGAAGAAAACAGGTCAAGATTCCAGCAAATATTATTTGCACAAAACCTTTTTAATGGTACATGTGAGCTTGTGAATGTCTTAAATCTGGAACTGCTTCACATTTGTCGAATATTAAAAATAACAAGATATAAGAATTCATGTGGCCTGTTAACTCGACATTTCATATGGTAATAGTAAGATATTTATGATTATTTCTTTTCCATTAACAAAGGAATTGTGTTAAAGAAGCTTGCATGTATGAAGTAATGTATATATATATATATATATATATATATATATATATATATATATATATATATATATATATATATATAATATTGTTTTTCAAATGACATTACATAAAGCTAATCAATAATAAATGAAACACAGATTTCTTGAAAAGATGCATGAATTAAAAGCCAATTTATAACGATAAGGGTGCACGATATATAAAGGTGTGAAGTACAATTATTTCTTCACCCATTCACCAAGGTTAAAGATATGACAAAATGCTTGCATATAAAATTAATAATAATTCATTTTAATAATCAGATTATAATATCGGTCCAAAGGCATTGGTATCATCTCTCTGCCTTGTTCTTGACAACTCTCTCCAGTTTGGTGGATCATTGACACCCATGTGCTTGTATTATTAACAATGAATAGCAAAATCGCGTGCTAAATATGTTATATTAAAAATATAAAGTATACCTTACAAACAATGTTAGTAACCAAAGTCTCAGTTTTATAATTCATGAACTTGCAGCATTTCCTTGTCATTTTGACTGATATTAATTATATTTTAGCGTATACTTTACAGTGAACAACAAAGTGATATTAGTTGTCTCAGACAAAAATATATAATTTAATGATAATAGACAGGCCATGAAAAAAAAATGTAGCTCTAAGAAAAGCATCAGCAGTACCATTTAAAGATTGCATACATTAAATATAAAGTACTATTCAAACATCAATGTAAATATAAATTCTACAGATACATGTAATAAAACACTGTTTATGTATTTTATTATTCCAATCAAACTTGCGTTACTTAAGTACACTCTATTCAAGTAATTGCTTGGTCCATTGCACAATTTTGGCAATATGCCAAGGAAGAACTAAAATAATTTTGTGTGCACAGTAATTAATTATGTCCCCTTTTATCTTTGTCGCATCTAACAGACCCATCATCACTATTGGAGAACAACAAATAATAAATGATATATTTCTTGAAGGAAGAAGAAAATGTTCTATTTAAGAGATATAATTCATATATAGAGTGTACAGTTTTATGACTTCATTCAAAGAATTGGCCGATGATGTGCTTACATGTCTAATAGAAAGCCAGGTTGTTGAGTGGTGGTCGGCTAGCTACTGAGCTCAAGAGTCCGAGATCAACTCCCAGATGTGAGGTTTTTATTCTCAGACCATCTCTGATCAGTAATGACATTATTGAAAGAACATTCTATCTCGTAATAAAATACACTCTTGAAATAAATAAACTCTTGAAATAAAATAAACTAATTTGGTCACGTTGTTGTAAGAACTAAACAACACTGTTGCTGTAGAAAACAAATTTGAAAGGAGGTATTTTAATCAGCAGAAAACGAAAAGAAATTATATTACACTTGTTTCATGTTAAAGCTAAAAAGTATTTATTTAAGGATGATAGCAATAACAATGGAAGTACATTTCAAAGATCTCAGTCTAAACAGTAAGAAAATATAAGTAAGGGGTCATATAGAATAAACAAGCATCGACATCACGCAAAATAATAATAATGAAATAAATCTGAAAAAGTGTAAAACCTCTAATACTTGGGTAAAATATTAACACTCGACATAAGATGCACCACAGAAATTTATACAAAAGACTACTTCATGTCAATGTAACATTTCAGAAAATAAAAAAATACAGCTCATGAAATAAGTATTTGTCAACAGAAGTGAGAAAGAATGTTCATCGATGCGATATAGAGCGATTCTGGTCTATGGTAGCGAATCATAGCCACTAAACAAACAAATATAAAGACGATTAGAGGCCTCAGAGATGGGATTTCTCAGAAGAATGTTGAGAGACGGCTAAAATAACTAACGAGTAAAATCTCAATAATGTCAACTCAAAATAAAAGCTCTTGAAACACACACACAAAACAATCGACACTTTTCGGATACATCATGAGAAAAGGAGAGTTTGAACACTTGGTGACAGCTGGCAAAATACAGAGAACGAGAAATCGCAGATAACAGAGAGTGAAGATACTAGAGAGATTTGCATGTTGATACGATGCTCTAAGGTCAGATAATTGTTGTTTGACATGCTTGCCACGCCAGCCGATGTGGTACTTGATGTTGATGAGCATGAAAACTGTGTTTGTTTTTTTCCTGGCTTTATAAAGGTATTTTGTGGCTGAAATAAAAACAACATTTACAGAAACATTGTCTCAATGTTTTAGTTGAAAGGAACGATTTGATACAAGGTAGTCAGATAAGTGATAGTTGGTAATGGTGACTTGATTATCTGTAGGCGAGTAAAGTACTTTATTGAGCTTCATATTTTTGTCTATTATTTCTTGTCCATGAAATCCCACATAATATTGTTCTCTTTGTAACATCGTTCTCTCTTTATAAAAGAAGGTTTATACAATTTGTAAAAGTTGCCGTGCTTGATCTAAAGATTACCACATCACAAAATATGAGTTGTGTTGGTTTTAGGAGGGAGATGGCGCTTGTTTTAACTTGTTGCAATCCCTAACTCGGGGCATCAGATTTGATCAGATTGTCTACTTTGTTAGTTTAAGCTTTCTTGGAGCTGCTGAAGGTAATTTGTTGACAACAGCTCTAGGTCTAGAGGAGTGCTGCAAGCTGTGACTGTGAGGTACCATAAGATATGATGAGTCAGTAATGTAATCATTGTTTGTTGATGGATCTCGACTTTATTTGTCCATATTACCTTGCACTAGATCCAATATTGTTAAGCTTTATAAAGAAATGCTCGTAGTAACTTTATTTTCCCAAACTTTCAACAATTGACAAAATGTGTGGATACCAGTGTTCCCATAACTCGCTGGTTGCTCGCTAGCTAACTTATCCTTGCAAAATGGTCTTTCTAATTGAATTCGTTGTATTGTAAACTGTTGCTGTCTGAATGCCTCATCTGATTGGTAGCCGTGTTGTTTCAACATCCAATCGTTGAGGACCTTCATAACTTTGTTATTCCAGACTATCATCCCCACAACAGTCACACCTGAGTCTAGCTAATCAAATCTTGCATCGTCACAAACCCCCGCGTGATTTGCAAAATTACCCACACAAGTTTACTTTTTTTAGGTTTGAAGTTTCTATATATGTCACTAGAAATGTTTATTTTAGGATCTTACTTTCAGCTTTTTTTTTTTTGGTCCTTTGTTGGTGTATTTATTCACTGTACCAACGGACTTGAAATCATTGGAGGTGATTCTTCGTAGTTGTCCACGATTTGTATGTAAGTTTCAGCCTCCATTTTACGAATATCTCTGAATATGTGACAAGTTGGTATCACAATTAAAACATTATCTAGCACCGCACGTGTGTTATAATGTTCGTTTACATCAGCTTTTTCTTTTCCGTTGCTGAAATCCAAGTTAACATTATCGACTTTAATTCCTGGATCTGCCTTTTGCTGTATTATTGTTTCTTCCTTTTCGCCTTCATTGTAAGTTGAGCTAGATTCTGATTTAGATTTTCCACCGTCAGCGTTGTCTATGACCTTCTCTGCAGGATGAGTACCTTGAATAGACAGTCTACTGCACTTTTGGACTGCATGACTTCTCTTCCGATTACTGGTGTCTGCGGTGGTTAGACTTTGTCCAATAAAACCCAGCAACTCTGTTTGTATTGCAATGAAGTCTGGTCGTAGTTTGGGATTTTTGGCCCAGCAATGCGTCATTACATAATACCTGGAACAAAAATGGTATTAAATTATACTTTAAAAAAAACTGATTATTTTTTAATGTCGTCGTTATAAACATTTATGTTATTGGTCGTTTCAAAATATTTGAAGGTGTTTAAAATTCCATATCTCTGCAACCAATTGATTGATAATGCTGAAATTTTGCATATGGTCTTGTGATTTTTTGGTCCCAAGAAGTACATTCATTTCCTCACCAACAAACGTATAGTTTTAAATATTCTTTATTTGTAGTATACAAATTTAAGGCATTTTGGTCAAACCATATATTTGGAGGAATTACCGCTTCATATGAGTGAGCACCCACGGACTTGTCATCTTGAACGTAATGCGCGCCAATTTCACTGTTTTAAGCACTAAAAAACACATAAAACGCGTCATAGTTATAATTTTATATCCGGTGCATCCCATTTCCTGTCGTTTTGTTGTGATTTATGTGCAACGGCGTATCCTAATTATTGGGTAATTTCGTTAAATTTGTGATCTGTTAGTCAATGGGTATAAAAGTAAAGTTCCTTACATTGCAATCAGTGGCAATAAAGGTGTATAAATATTTTTGCATAGAAGCTAAGCGTGGAAAACTGTATCGAAGCATCTCAAAGCCAGAAAAGAGAACTATTCACGCATTGGGTATAAGCAAACGCTTTTTCAAACAAGTGCTTAAAGCTAACGGAGTGTCCAGTTCAATCAAGACTAGGACGCTAGGAAGAAAGAAAGTAGTAGATAGTTTTGACAAGGAAGTGATTAGAAGAGCAATTTGTAAAATGTTCGATTCCAAAGAAACTGTGACTTTAAGAAAACTGAAATTCGACTGAGAGCAGAAAATGACATTGTTGTGTCGAAAACAACATTATGGAGAACTGTTAGAAGCATCGGTTTTACGTTTAGAAAGTACGATAGTGGTAGAAATGTCATCTGCGAGAAGCCGCACTTAGTTTCTATGAGGAGTAAATATTTACGTGAAGTACGGGAAATGCGTAACCAAGGTTATGATATTGTATTTCTAGATGAATCTTGGATAAATTCTCACCACACAAGTGCCAAGGAATGGCAGTTATCAGATGGAAGTATTAAAAGATGTGTACCCACTGGAAAGGACAGCGTATTATAATGGCACATGCAGGCAGCCGAAAAGAAGGGTTGGTGAAAAATGCAGAACTTATATTCACCTCTAATTATACTGACAACAGGACTATCACACCGAGATGAATGGCCATATATTTAGAGAGTGGATTGAAAATACTCTTCTTCAATTCTAGACAGACCATCCTGTCTGGTAATGGACAACGCGTCGTACCACAACGCTGTGGCAGAAGAAGACAAATTCCTACATCTACCAGTACAAAAGATGTTATAAAGATTTGGCTAAGAAAGGAAGGAATTCCATTTAACGAGGGATTTTTGAAATCTGAATTACTGTCACTTGTTAAGAAATCGCAAAAGACCAAAGTATTCCAAATAGACAAAATCATTCAACAGCATGGTCATACGTGCTTGAGACTGCCCCCTTATCATCCACAATTAAACCCATTGAACTCGTTTGGGCAAAAATTAAAGGGCAGGTGGCAGCTGAGAATACAAGTTTTAAACTATGCGATATAAAAGGACTGACATATGCTGCTCTATCACAGATTGACAAAGATTTTTGGTGCAAATGTGAAGATCATGTCTTAAAAGAAGAAAATGACTATTGGAAAAAGATGGACTATCGTTCGTTCAGCCCAGATTAGTAATCAATATGTTAGACTCCTCTGATTCAGAATAAATGAAATAATAATGGACGTTTTTATATGTCCGCATGATCAATCTTTAGCTAAGTTGATAACGTTTTGAAAATGTAAAGATTCTTGATATGTGTACTGCAGGCATGCAAAGAAACTAAATCACTTTCATATGTCTTGTTTACGTAAAATAATGAAAGTCACATGGAAAGACATAAAACGAACAATGTAGCTCTTTACAGTGAAGAGGATCCCGTGCTTACATCGGACTCTTTAGTCACATGCGTACCCATAAACAATAACTTTGCTTGATATGTCATGCTCGTTATCGCTCGCAACGGATAATTAATTTTTTTTAATGTATTCTTTGTTGTATATTGTTTAAATAGTTTTCATTAATGGAACTGTTTATACGCTGATTTGTTTTAGACCGTCTGTAAAGGCTATAACATTGACATTCTCATAGTATTTTAAAGAAAGTAAACAATAGAAAGTAAACAGTTGATAAACGCCTCCAACTTTCAAGTTGTGTAGAGACGCCTATGCCGAGAAGCTGATTTCCATTAATGTACGGTAAATTATTTTCTCCAGGAGCAAAAAGATCCGTAAATTCACTGAGATCAAAGGAAAGTGCTGCTTCATGATGAAGCATACTTCCTACATCATTAAATTTTGTGAAATCGGTGGGACCTTGGAAAAACAAGACCAGATGCAAAAAATCAAGTTTGTAAGTGCAGGGAAGAGGAGATATTTCATGTTAATCGTAAACATTTAGATTTGAAACGACCAATAGTGTATTTTTGCTTCTTCAATTCTAACAGAAATTATTATTTGACAGAGCAGGTAATGGCTGATGACTATATTAAGTTAGTAGTGTTGTAACTTGTAACGTAACACACATAATACGCAAGACGCCAATTAATAGCTAATATGAGAAATGATCAACTTAATAAACATAGAGAAACCTAGAAATAAGTTATAAGCATAAAAGCCCATATTATGTTATTAAATAAGGAATATATTAGTTGATGTGTCTACTAAATTATTTCTTAATTATAATTATTTTGTCGGAAAAAACATTGTTGTAGGCCTACATCTCATTCTTCTAAATTGTCCCTGATCATGGATTGGGAATGAAGTTAGTTTTGAAAATTAAACAAAATGTTCAACTAATTTGTAATGCTTTAACTGCTAATAAATTTATTGAGATTTAATTTCTAAATGTACAGCAAAATTCAGTGCGAAAATATTACTTCACTGTTAATACTCATGACAAAGTGGTATTGTCTGTTCGTTTTTTTTTTAATTTCTCTTATATTTCCACATAACTAACATACCAGTAGAAATAATAGCAGCAGCAAGAGAAACAGGAGTGATATGACTGAGACTGAATATTCAATTCAGCATGGCAACAACAATAAACCACAGAAGACTGGCAACAGGCAATCATAGTACCCATATGGAAAGCGGAAGGTAGCTAGAAAGACTTAATCAATCTTGATGTATATCGCTTCTCAGCCATGTAGGAAAATTATACGCCTAAATTGTGGAAAAAAAGGCTGAGACCAATAACAGAACTACAGTTAAGCGATTCTCAAATGGGGTTCCGAAAAACCAGAGGATGTACTGACGCTCTATTCACGTATAACAGTTTGCAGAAAAGGCAATAGAACACAATCACAATCTATACATAGCTTTCATTGACCAGGAAAAAGCATTCGACAGAGTAAACAGAGAACAACTGTGGGAGATACTAACAACATACGGAATAAGCCAACATCTAACTAACCTCATTAAAAGTCTATACATCAACATCAGCTGCGCAGACAGAACAGCAGCAGGCTACATCATAGACCACTTCGATGTTAGATCGGCGTAAGACAGGGATGTTTACTATTCCCCCCCCTCCCAACCATTGTTTATTACATAAATGGACTGTATATGCAAGTTTATTAAAATACAATAAAAAGCTAACAACATCATCATTTCACAGTTAATGTTGGTTCGCCGAATACATCAACCTTCTACCCTTACCATAACACCACCATCCCACACATACCTTTCTGCCCCTAAAATCTAATAAAATTCAATCATTTTATTACAATCAGCTTCGCTATTCTACTTTCCACCTCTTTTTACATCCTTTCCACCACCCCAACAACTACCACCAAACTCCAACGCTCGACTCCACTATAATATATATTGCACCATCCCAAGGTTCCACCTTCACGCGGTATATATCAATAACATTATTTTTTGGTTCCATCTTTATAGAATAATGGTAAGTTCAATATGTTTAAGCTATGAAAACTTTTATATTATCTGTTTTTTTGTTACGAACAACGAATATTACAAAAGTTACATCATTACCGCATTTGTCATCGCATTGTCCCGTTGTTATCTAAACAAATATATCCATCTTAGACATGGGGTGAGGGAACTATGGCTACTTACATAATAATATAAAATGTGGATTTTAAAGCAGAGATCTTAATTATGTGCGAGTATATAAATTGGGATACTCACAGTTCATCAGGACAGAAATAAGGTGGTGCCAGTCGCCGATAACGAAGGAAGTCGACAACGTCCCAACCATTGACACCAGGATATGGTGTGACACCTCTAGACAATAGCTCCCAGAGCACCACACCAAATGACCACTGAAATAAAGTGAGGCTGACAATATACAACTCATCTTGTAAAATGAAGCCAAACAACACGAGGAACTTCTAACAAACAAAAGAATATGAATTCTTATGCACTGGATGAGTGTATATTTCACAGTGTGGTTATATTTGACATAAGCATACAAAATAGGTGATCTGCAGCTATTTTTGTGATAATTTTAGAGGAAAAGGTGTATATGCCATTATGTGTTACTTCTGAATGGAATACTATTCGACAATGTGAGATATACCGTTAGTAAGTGCAAATATTTATTATGGTTATGCACTTCTTTTTTCTAAATAATTTTCTTTTTTTAAATATTTATTATGTTAAGTGCATTCCTTTACCACTGAAGTGCTGGAATTGTAAACCTCTTTTTTGTTGGTTTATAATAATACATCCGAACTTTTGCGATATTAATTAATTAGGTTGACTTTTAAAAGGCACGCCAACTTTTATTTTTTGATCAGTCATTTATCTTTGGGGTAACTACATTTTTTTTCGATGCAGGAACAGTTAAGTATTCCAACCGGCTATTCTCCACACAAGCTCTACACATCTGGACTGTCTTTTTCTACTTTATTCACATCTGCATCTTTTAGCATCTCCTCATTTTATTTCTTTCTATTTGACGATACATTCGACATTCCTCTTAACATCAACAACTCAACTGATTCTACCCGACATGGGATGTCTTCGCTCACTGCCCTTGATTTGCAACCACACATACGCACTGATTTAATTTAACACTGCAATATTTCTCTAACTATAATCTTAGATCAATCAACTATAATTGACAGGCTTGACTCTTTCTCTCTTAATTTGTCAATCCTGCCATCTCCTCTATCTGTCGAAATTGCCACATGAGAGAGGCCTCAGTATAAATATGTAATTACATAAACACTTGTCACAACCTCTCATTATAGGTTCATATATTACATGCCCATACATTCTCTAAAATTTATGGAACCACAATTCCACATCTTGTAATTGTGGGTCCATAAATCAACGACGGCCCATTCTTGATAAGCTACTATGCGGCGCCGATATAATGGTTTTGCAAGAAACTCTTCTTGGTGACAGGACAGTAAGTACTCCTGGATTTCATTGTTTCTACAATAGGAGACACCTTGGGCAGGCCATCCTTGTGCGCAACAATATGGTGGCAGCTGAGGTTGATATGTCTGCGTGGGATAATGCAGAAGTGCTTGTACATGCGGTTAGGGTGCAGACCCCAGTTCATTTCGTGATTGTAAATGTGTATGCCTGTAATGGAAGGTGAACACACAACAATGGCAGAATCTCTTTGAGTTCGATGAAGAGAACGTCATTTTCTGCGGAGACTTTAATGCTAGAGGAAACCAGTGGGGTAACGTCATAACCAACAAGCAGGGAGAAGACCTAGAGAACGCACTAGTGTCAGTCGATTTAGTGTGCTTGAATGATGGAAGGGCAACAAGAATGGCCACTCGAAGAGGGGACTCTGATAGTGTCATAGACCTTGCACTGGTGTCTTCCACCTTCGCACCGGTTTGCAGGTGGAATGGACTGGGGTTCCACGGAAGTGATTACTATCCATGTGTCCTCCTAAATGAGAAAAGCAGAAATAGAAGCCAGAAAAGGAAGCTCCATACATTCCACTACGAGAAAACAGACCAGGACGTCATTAGCAAAATCAGACATAGGAAACAGAGTGCCCCTCGTAGGAGGCAGGAGAGATGGACGCAGCCACCCTGGTGGAACGTAGAAGTCGAGGAAGATTGGCGGAGCAAGAGACAAACGGCCAAGACAAGGCAGAATGCTAGAAAGAATGGAAGAACAGAACCTGAGCTCTTGAAGCGTCTGAAAGTAGAGATCGACCAAAAAATGATGCACTTTAAACTATGCGCTAAGCAGGCTAAGGATGCCAAATGGGATGACTTCTGTAAAAAAAAAATTGTGCACAGAAAAATCGCTAGCCACATTCTGGCGCCTTCATCAGAGCATGAATGGCACAACACGACACAGAGGCATACCAGACTTTCAGAGCACATGCCGGATATGGCACAAATCTGATGAGAGCAAAGGGAGGGCCCTGCTTGACCGCTACATTGAGCAGACGGACCAAAGAAATGAGGCTGTAAGAATGAGGATACGGGGATCGCTGTCAAAATTGTGTAAGGATGTAGTGCTGGAAGAAGATCTCACAATCATAACTGATACTATTCGCACGACACTTAAAAGGTCACACAACACTGCTTCTGGTCCAGATGGTGTTTGGCACGATGACATAGGCGATTTAGCTGACGACGACTTGACAAAACTGGCCAATGAGTTTAATGCCAGCATTCGGAGTGGCCAGATTAAGGAGGAGTGGCTGCACAGCTACTTACTACCGCTACCGAAGCCAAACAAGGACCATTATCAGATCAGTGCCTACAGAATCATCACAATGCAGAAAACTGCGGGTAAGCTGCTGGAGAAAATAGTTGCCCGTGTCCTCACCCGAAACCTTGAACAGAAACGTGCATTCCACCCACACTCAGAGGTATAGATATAATAAAGAGACATGGCTCAACGCGGCAGTCTTTGCTTATGACGTCTTCGAAGGCTTCCACAGACGAGAGGAGACATGTGCTGCTACTATAGATCTGGAGGATGCGTATAATAGGGTACCATTTGAATATCTCATGCATATGCTCCTCAAACTGGCGGTGCACCCCTTCCTCATTAGATGGATCGCCGCGGCACTATTTCAGAGGAAGGTGATACTCAGATGTGGAAGTTGGTCTTGCGAGCCAACATTCATTTGTCCAGGGCTGCCACAAGGCTCACCATTGTCACCAGTTCTATTTAACGTGTACACTATAACGATCACGGAACAACAGCTGAATGGGAGGGGAAGAAGTATGTCTTTTGCTGATGATATTCTGGTATATCGACAGGGAAGAGACAGACGGGGAATCGCCTCCACAATGCAAGACGAACTCGATTGCATTTCCTCCTGGTGTGGGGTTTCAGGTGCATTGGTTAATCATAATAAATCGTCAGTTTCATGGTTCTCTCTTAACAATCATATCGTTAATACGACCACACCGATAGTACGAATGGGAGCTGATGAGGTGAGCAGGGACAAGTTGGTGACATACCTCGGAGTTAAGTTTGATCGCAGCCTGTGTTTTCGGGACCACGTCGACCATGTGATAACAAAATCCCGCAAAGGATTAGCCGCCTTGAAGGTCATGGCAGCTGCCAACATCGAGCAGAGGCTACTTACTCTTCTGTTCCAGGGATTAGTCCTCGCACCAATCGAGTATGCCCTGGCAATTCTTACTGTCAGTACGACTCAAATTGATAGGCTGGAGAAAATACAAACTGAAGCCATGCGCATTATCTTGGGATGTACAATGGACACTCCCTGTGTAGCAATGAGGTATCTTCTTGACTTTCCAACCATGGATGACAGAATCAAGATCTGAAGAGCACGAGCATACCTGAAGATTAGTACAGATAAAGAGCATCCATTGCACCACGTGCTCAACACAGGGAAAGGTGTCAGGCTAAAAAGAGGCAAATCATGGGTGGGCCGAGCAGAAGATGTCATCAAACAGGTCTGTGGGCTTACCAATATCAGTGTTGGTGAGGAGTGGATACCGGTGCCTACGTCGTTCAAGGGGACTTTCTCGTGTATTGTCACACTCGACAGGAAAAGTAGGGAACAGAACCCGGTCGTGGTTAATGCTGAGGTCAACGGTCTCATCTGCAATAACACCGATGAGAAAGATGCAGTCATCTATACAGACGGATCTGTAAGATGACACCACAGAAGTGCATGGGCATTTACAGCACGCTCGGCGGGCAGAATAGTCAAAGAAGACAGTGGTGCATACGTCATGACCACGAGTAGCATGACAATGGAGGTGATGGCAGTGAACACGGCATTCAAATGGTTAGAGTCACAAGACAACACCCAGGCATGTATACTGAGTGATTCGATGAGCATGATAAAAAAGTGGAGGCGGGCTCTATACGCATGCAATGGGTAGAGTCGCTGCAGAAATCCAAAATACGTAAGGTCACCTTTGTCTTTGTCCCTGGACATGCGGGAGTACGGGGAAATGAAAGAGCGGACAGGCTGGCTAGCCGCCCTGTCGTTGAGGACGCGCAACCAATGGATAGGGCGGACATCATCAATTCCCTCCGAGATGTGGGAAGAGCACAGGACTTCCACAAACACAGATCCACTTCTTCGGATGATGGAAATGGGAGTTAAGATGGGCACAGCCGGAAATGAGAAACTTAGTGGCCGTGTAAGAAGACTGATCAACCAACATAGAACTGGAGTCGTCAGTCGCTGGACACTGCGGGAATTGCTGAGGAGGGGATCTGAGCACCTATGGACATGTTCGGAGTGCAGTGATGATGACCCGCAAATAACTCAATAACTCTCTAAAATAGCAAGTTTCTTCACAATCTAACACTAATATTCCTAAAAGCTATCCATATCACAAGTTCTCAATCTCCTCTAATAGTTATTATAATGCCATGTCCTCAAGACTAACTACTCTGTCAAAGTGAAAAGAACTCAAATACTGTACCCAAAATACACAGTCATAATTGGTTGGACCAAAAGATTCAGCTATCACACTCTACTTGCTGCAAACGACGGCTCAACAACTTAAACCAATTTAATGATCACGAAAAGGTGTAATTGATATAAGAATGTAAACGAAGAGCAAGACTGCCACAACCACCTTGTCCTAGAGCGACACTGACTATTTCTTCATTACCCATCTTTGTTTAAAAGAGAACATGTTTGAGACATAAATATTGTTGCCATTAATTATATCCATCACTAAATGGCAGGAATAGGTTTTCTTGCTAGGAGGCTCACCCAGGACATGGACTTATTGCGAGATACACTGCTCACTGTAGGTCCTGTGGAAAGTTGATGGTAATGAAAGAAGCGTTTGGAGTGTGTTTTATTATTTTGATTGTTAGATTAGTTTGATTTGACTGTTCTAAGTGCAAACTTCGGCTCGAAAGAACTAACTACATAAATAAATAACTAAAGAAATAAATTAATAATTAAACCAGCAGTTGACATTACAACTGGTACTCACCACATCTGACTTGGAGCTATATGTCCCATGTTCAATGCTCTCCACAGCCATCCACTTGAGTGGAAGCCTCTTCTTGTTATCACTTATATAATATCCTTGCTCGTAAATATCTCTGCACAGGCCAAAGTCAGCAACCTTGACCCTGTATAGTTCGTCCAACCTTGACAATATATAAAGACAAACAATACCAATTTTCATGGGTAAGTAAAACATTAACTCGGTCATGTTCTTCAGATAGGAAAACACATAAAACTTTAACCTTTGTTGATATATCATCATGCATGTGTATATTGGCGTTCACTTCATTTATAGTATTTTTTTAAACTTTAGTAGTTCTTTACATATAACGTTCATTTTTGTTGTTGTTGCTTACCTGCCTGTTGTGTTTACTCCCTTCCTTAGCTTCTTTCATCCCCTAACATTACTTTTCTATCTTTGCGTTTACCTTTCAGGCCCTCCTTTGTAAGTGACTGATCATCTTTGTTGGTTTTATACGAATACTTAAGTAAAAATCATTGGAAACTTTGCACTTGCCCATGTTGCATATTACATTGCATGTAACGTTTTAAATTTAAATAGCTAGGATCACGTTACCAAACCAAGGGGTCATTACTGATAAGGAGACTGCCAAACCGTTTATTTGATGTTCGCTGAGATTGTTTTTTAGAGGCAATTTCCACTTCGATATTTTCAAAACATTTATATTTTAATATTACGGTAGTTAAAGGTCGCAGGTTATTTAAATATTAGAACAGGGATTTGAGGTTGTTGAGACATAATGTTCGTGACTTGGAAAATATTAGCAAATTGTTATCTATGATAATTTTACCTATAAAAAAAAAGAGAATTCAAACTTGAATTCGTAAATATCATAAAAATCATTGAAACTTATAAGGAGAGAGCGAACTATTTTAGAATGGAATAAAAAGCTGACTAAAGGCATTTATAAATATATATATTGTAACATGGACGCTTCTTGTAGTGCTCCATTAAGAGATTAACATAGGTACAAGTGAGATGTTACAGAAACAATGATATATCTCAGCAAAGACAACATCTCCAAAACGACTTTTGTCGCTTGTAGGCCACGAAATGGATTAACAACGACCTACTAAGCAGACAAGGAAATAAATTAAAGCTGGTTGCTGATATCAACATATTTTTATTGGTCCATCAATGTTCGTTGAGTTAGAGAGTTAAAAGAAAAGATTCATTCAATGTCTTTGTGACTATGAGAAATATGGAGTTGGTGTCCTTATATTTCCATGACTAAATAGTCATTAAAAATACATTTTATGGGTTATGTTGTCAGTATTACGCCAAATCGCCTAAATTAAAAAGAAAAGCCGATTGTACAAAATTGCCAAGAACTGGAGACATCCTGAAGCCACGTAGGTCCAATAACCCCTCTCCCTCTATTAAACCCACCCCCTCAAAAAAAAATTAATTAAAATAAAATCGTCATAACATTTGAACCCGTACACCTGTGATCAACAACAAGCGAGCTAGCATATAGTCTTAGTCTGATTTATTAACTGTCTATCAACACATTCATAACATTCTTCTTTGAAGATAACAAAATTAACCGCTACGCCACAAGTGATTTATTAGATTGCTTGGAACATATTTTTCACAACTACTGTACAATGCAATATTGCATCCGTACAAAAATGCAATACTCATTTCCAAACGTCTATTTTGAATATCGTATTTGTCTCAATCTTGCAGTGTCAAATTTTATTGAAAGACTCACTCAACGAGACAACACCGAAGTTCTACTTCCAGGATTTCAAACAAATAATAAACAAGATATTAGTCAAATTATAGAAGTCTACTTTTTTGTTGCAAATTTGTCTCTGCGTCAGTTTAGGAATAAATGAGTGTCTATAGTATCATGTATAATCAAATAGGCACACCAGGCCGCGTTAAACCTGAGTACGTGGGTGAGCATACAAACATACACATGTCTGTTACAACTTCCTGGGTAACAAACAAAACAAGTCTTTGTTGATTTTATAGTTCTTATATTATGTACTGACATTGTTCAAAAGCATAAAGCAGAGCAAGCAGCCTGTTGGCACTTGTCCTCACTACCAATGTCAGGTTGCTTTGCTTCAATTATCTTTTCTATGTTGAAAAAACATAAATTAATGAGATCTGTAAATTCAAATCACAGAACACCAACATAACTATAGACAGGAGACAATTAAAACTTGTGAAGGAATGTAAATACCTGGTAAGTCTAGTGACAAGCAACAATTCAAAAGGGGCAGAAAAAGTTTCTAGATGCAACAAAGTTTGTCAAATCATCGGACAAATGTTACCATGGTATTCTAACAAGAAAATAACTCTAGAGGCAAAGCAGACACTCTACAACTCAGTCTTCATCTTAACATTGTACTACCAATGCCAGACCTGGACGCTAGCTACAAGAACAATAACAATAACCACCACCAAAATGAAATGAGTTTAACGCGGGACAAGAAACAACATCAGAGACAGGATCAAAGATGAGGAACTGAGACAAAAGCAATTCGCTTAAAATTATTCACTCCGTTGAATACGTAAAGAAACAACAGATAAAATGGATTGGTTACGTGATAAGACAGAAAGATCAAAACACAATACAACGAACTTTTAATAAACGTAGCGAGAAACCAGACTTAAGTGTCGACAAAAAAAATAGATGTATAGATGGAATATTATAAACACTAAGAAATATAAAAGCAGGAGAAGCCAAACGAGGTGAGCACAGGATTGTATACTGTATCTCCCCTCGACACTGAAAAGCAAATGGGGAAAGAAAGAAGAAGATAAATATGTAAAATCAACAGAAATGTTTAAATGTTGCTATAATTAAAGTGGCTGTGTAACACTTACATGCAGTTTCTTGCTGCTAGGTCCCTGTGTACTATCTTGAGTTTACTAAGGTAAGCCATGCCACTTGCGATGTCTGCTCCAAACTTGATGACGTCATGTAAGCTCAAACTCTAAGTCATAGAATATAGTAGGTCATTATGAAATTATTTTTCCTTAGCTTTTTATCCAGTTAGATAAGGACAAGAATAATTCCAGTTGCTAGAACTGGAATTAGGCAAAGAACAGGCACAACATAATCAAGTATCACTCTTTTAACACTCTCAGGAAAGGAATATGTGATGGAAGTGACTGTGTCGCAGAAAAATGACAGCCAAAAGCTGTTACCGAAGCCATTGGTGTGTGGTAAACAGCGAAAGCTTATACAAACATTGCCAGTTCCATTTCTGAACAAATGAAATGGTAACATCACGACCTGGACTGACCAATGATTTGGGCTTACTTAAACTGACGTCTTTACAAGTGTACGTAGAAGATATCCTACACAGCTGTTTGTTTTAATAAGTGGCGTTACAATTATAAATATTGACATTTTCCAGCATTAACGATTGATAACGTCCTGCACCCAGTACATTCCACTCATTTTAAAAATTGATATTTTATGGAAGTGATTTCAATTGATATCACCAGATATACAAAGTAAAACGTGTAGCTAAAGTAAATGTTTATGTCTGAATGACATTTTCGTAGGTAATGCTTGTCAGAAAAAAATCAAAGACTGACAAATTTGTTGAATTTCGTGAGTGCAATATTTGGTTTTTAGGTACACACGTTTTAACATGTTATGATACAGCTTCTTCTAATCGCTTGGGATGTTTCATCATCATGTGTCATACCGGTTGGCGTTGACCATCATGTACTTACACAATCTTCTATCTATCGTGCATCGTATCAGTTCTGTTGACTGTTTTTCGTGCCATGACACCAAGCTATCCAGTATTTTCTTTCTTTGTCGCCCGTGATCTCTCTTTCCTTGTATTTTGCCAGATATAACCAAGTATTCATACTTTGCACTTCTCATGATGTGCCAGAAAAATTCTTCTTATTCATTCTCTGTCCATTCCCTGTCTCTGATTTAAAGACGTGAATGTTTAATAGAACAATATTGTATATCTTATCTTCAGGGAAAGCTACAAATGAGCAGATTAACTAAATTATCAGTGACAAACAACTGTGCTTTATGCCTAGGAGAATTTTTGTCTAATAAATTATAAATAGGTAACGTTGGACTAACTGCTTCTTCGACAAACATGTTTCTTGTTATTTTGAAATAATTTATGGTATTACAACCATATTAGCTGGGCCTCTCTTTTGTTCATTATTACAATATTAGGAGCTAGTCTAGTATAACTAATGTTAAAACATTATCTGAAGGTGGCCTTTCTTTTACCACTGAGGGTCTTTAACGAAAGAATGAAGGTCCCCATTATCCATGTATGGAAGGATGACGTATGGAATCCCAGGCTCCTTCTCTGCCAGACCAATCAAACCCAGCACATGTGGATGCTGGAACGCCCTCATGATAACAGCCTCTTGTACAAATCCACGAAGGTCAAGGTTATGTGATGATGGGTCTGAAAAAGAAATTGTGATAACAAATTGGAGAATTGTATGTTTGAACAACCGTTCTGTCTGCTGATTAAATCAGTATCACTACAGTCTGGAGCTCCCCATATCCTCTCCACTCATATCACATGTCTAATAAAAGCACATTGGCCAGTTCTGTTGACAAGGTCGACTACAGAGCAGTCCCAATATGCGCTGGTCCTTTGGCCAAATGCCATGAAGAGGTATCATCTGAGATAGAAGCATTTTACTAACATCACTGGTGATGCACCCTAAAATGAGTTTTGTCAATAGTTTCATAAAAAGATATTTTACAAATGGCCCTATGGAGTGTCCTGTTGTTGGATTAATTTAACATATTTCACTTGTACATTTATGGAGTCGCGATAGCTCACTGGTTAGTGAACTGGACTACAAAGGACAAGAGTTAGGGTTCGATCCCAAATGACGGCTTCCGGGTTCACCCAGCCTTAAATGGGTACCGGATTTTTTTCTGGGAAAGTAAAGCGGCACGGGCGTAATATCGACCACATTACCCCAAAAATCATGCGCTGAAGGTCTGTAAAATTGATGGTCACTAACACCATATTCCCTATACGCCACTTGGCGTGACGGGGGTACTTTACTTTACTTTTTACTTGTACATTTACTTCATCTGGGTGATCTAGAGCTAGATGTCTATGGCTGGACAAGATGGCCCTGGGTTCGAATCTTCTTCCTTTCTACTCCCTATGGAGCATAGGTCTTCATCAAACACTTGGAGATTCCAAAAAATCTTTTAAGAACATTCCATGTCTTCCCCATCATCTTTATCTATGCTTCTGTATGTCTTCTCCAAGAATTCCTTGGTCTTCATCTTTGTCTTTTCCCCTGGGGATCCCAAAAAAGGGCCTTTTGTGTAATACTCTCAGTTGGCTTCAGCAGTGTGTGTTCTATACAGCACCATCGTCTTCGTTGTATCTCTTTATCCACTGGTATTTGACTGGTACTTTGCAATAATTCTATGTTAGTGATTTTGTCCTGTCATTTCCTTCCTTTTATTCCGCGCAAGCATCCTTTAATAAAGGTTTGTATTTTCACGATTGTCATTTTTGTTGTTCTCCATGTTTCACAGCCATATAATAGGACTGACTTAACATTAGAGTTGTCAATTTTAAATTTGTGTATTTCACCTAATTTCTTTGGATTTCTATGTTTCCCGGTGCAATGAATGCTCTCCTTGTTTTTTGTATCCTTATTTTGGTATCATTCTCTGTTCACCTTTATCTATATTACTGCCCAGATATATGTACGATTGTAAGTCTAGTAAAGGTTAATGTTATTATTATTATACCTTATATTATATTATCATTACCTCTTATTGTTATTTGGTTATTGCCAACTGCATTAATTCTAATATTGTTTTGGCTTTTTCTCTATTTACTTTTCGGTCTCAGCTTTAGTGATCTCTTATTAAGTATGCTCATTTTATCATCAACCTGTTGATGATTATTTGATAGGAGAGTTATGTCATCAGTCATTAAGTTGCTTGGTCATTGACCTCTCGGTTCAATCAGGGTTCGATTATCATTGAAAATAGTTTTCTTGAAAAAAAAACTTTGTGTTTTCCTCTGACGCCGGTCCAAGAAATGTGAGATTCTAGCCTTCTCGCAACAAATGAAAAAAAAAAACAGCAGGAGGTCCGGTGTGCATTTTGCTTATGCTAAAGTGTCCTTGACAGATGAAAGTTGTAATTAGGAAAACCAAAGTAAAGGAGGAGCCGCGATAGCTCAGTGGTTAGTGAACTGGACTACAGGGAGCCGCGATAGCTCAGTGGTTAGTGAACTGGACTACAGGGAGCCGCGATAGCTCAGTGGTTAGTGAACTGGACTACAGGGAGCCGCGATAGCTCAGTGGTTAGTGAACTGGACTACAGGGAGCCGCGATAGCTCAGTGGTTAGTGAACTGGACTACAGGGAGCCGCGATAGCTCAGTGGTTAGTGAACTGGACTACAGGGAGCCGCGATAGCTCAGTGGTTAGTGAACTGGACTACAGGGAGCCGCGATAGCTCAGTGGTTAGTGAACTGGACTACAGGGAGCCGCGATAGCTCAGTGGTTAGTGAACTGGACTACAGGGAGCCGCGATAGCTCAGTGGTTAGTGAACTGGACTACAGGGAGCCGCGATAGCTCAGTGGTTAGTGAACTGGACTACAGGGAGCCGCGATAGCTCAGTGGTTAGTGAACTGGACTACAGGGAGCCGCGATAGCTCAGTGGTTAGTGAACTGGACTACAGGGAGCCGCGATAGCTCAGTGGTTAGTGAACTGGACTACAGGGAGCCGCGATAGCTCAGTGGTTAGTGAACTGGACTACAGGGAGCCGCGATAGCTCAGTGGTTAGTGAACTGGACTACAGGGAGCCGCGATAGCTCAGTGGTTAGTGAACTGGACTACAGGGAGCCGCGATAGCTCAGTGGTTAGTGAACTGGACTACAGGGAGCCGCGATAGCTCAGTGGTTAGTGAACTGGACTACAGGGAGCCGCGATAGCTCAGTGGTTAGTGAACTGGACTACAGGGAGCCGCGATAGCTCAGTGGTTAGTGAACTGGACTACAGGGAGCCGCGATAGCTCAGTGGTTAGTGAACTGGACTACTAATGACAAGAGGTCGGGTTCGATTATGATCGACGGCTTCCAGGTTCACCCAGCCTTAAATGGGTACCTGATTTTTTTCTGGGAAATTAAAGTGGCTCAGGCGTAATACTGACCACATTAACACAAAAATCATGTGCTGAAGGTCTGTACAAATTATGGTCACTAGCACCATATTCCCTATACAGCACTTGGCGTGACGGGCACTTCACTACTTTTTTTTTCACTTTTAAAGTAAAGGAGAAAGCCAAAATGGAAAGCCCGAGTAAAAATTAATGTTTCCCTTGCAATTTTCAAGGTCTTCGCCGGTTCTAGGAAGTTCGTGCATCTGAGATGATGTCATCTTTATTAATGTCACTAACGTGCGGCGACAGGGACGATTACTAG
Source organism: Megaustenia siamemsis (assembly GCA_032433765.1). NCBI lineage: Eukaryota > Metazoa > Mollusca > Gastropoda > Stylommatophora > Ariophantidae > Megaustenia > Megaustenia siamemsis. The sequence goes on along the minus strand of JAVIAB010000125.1, from coordinate 69,621,860 downwards.
AATGGCTTGTGGCTGCACACTTGAGAAGGTGCAGGGGAGCTTTTCTGAGCATTATATAGTTGTTGTATGTGACATAAACACTGTTGATTATATTTAATTGTTTGTACATTTAAATCATCGTGATATATTTTAACCTCACTAGTTTCATTTGATTATATATTCTCTAATCTCATTTCTCAATTTGTTATCACATATTTTATGTTCTCTATTCTCATTTCTCAATTTATTATCACATACTTTATGTTCTCTATTCTCATTTCTCAATTTGTTATCACATACTTTATGTTCTCTATTCTCATTTCTCAATTTGTTATCACATACTTTATGTTCTCTATTCTCATTTCTCAATTTGTTATCACATACTTTATGTTCTCTATTCTCATTTCTCAATTTGTTATCACATACTTTATGTTCTCTGTTCTCATTTCTCAATTTGTTATCACATACTTTGTGTTCTCTGTTCTCATTTCTCAATTTGTTATCACATACTTTGTGTTCTCTATTCTCATTTCTCAATTTGTTATCACATACTTTGTGTTCTCTATTCTCATTTCTCAATTTGTTATCACATACTTTGTGTTCTCTGTTCTCATTTCTCAATTTGTTATCACATACTTTGTGTTCTCTGTTCCTTTGAGATCCAACCGAATCTTTCATAACTGCCTCTTCTCTCTACAATAATATATTGTGCAATTATGCTCAATATTATTGTTATGGTTATGGAAGGCCCCGGTATCGCTGCAAACGAATTAAAATCCATAATTGCTTAAACGACCGTGCCAGTGGAATCATCCGAATTACTATCTCATCTCCCAAACAAAGAAAGGTAGCTGTAGGTCCCATCATAGCAGTCTCAGGACATGCCAAAAGACATAAGGCGAAACCGCACAGAAAGTGAACACATCCATCTGTTCTCCATCATACGATATCATCATTCATCGTAAACAATGGACATATTGAAACACGATCAAAACAGATGAAACGCACAGCTCACATTGTGCACAGAGGACTTAACTCAGTAGCTCCTGCAACAATCTGGACTTGGAATATGATGAAACTGCAGCAAGGAACACTTTTCAGACATAGCCTTTAATGGTTCCTGCCGCCTATCCACCATATTGACCGGACGTTAGCTCAATATTATGATATCACTAAAGGAGTACTTTTCACAATTTTTTTTTTCAGGTAACATTAAATACGGCGTTAGTTTAGTTTGCAATTCGAGGAAAATGTATTTGTCTACCAGTCAGTTGATGTATTTTATATTATCTTTTTTGTGTGGCAATTGTTGTTATTCTGCTCATTTATTACCTTTCAGGGTCTTTACTGCAACTTTCTGTGCTTGAGTTTCATTTTCCATTGACAAGAGCCCTTCAAATACGCGGCCAAAATTACCTGCAGTAAAAAAAAAACATAATTGTAATAACTGCACTATTTTCTGCTGTATGTTAAAAATGTATTTTAGGGACTTTTTTAACAAAAGAATGTTTGATATTGATACGAGATGCTAATAAGGCAGGAAAGAAAAGACAAGTAAATGTATAAGACAATCGCTCGTCGGCGAGATTATATATAAGTTCCGTAGATCGAAAGCGACCAACCTAATTTTGGTTTTAATTTGCCGTTAAAGTTAAACGTTTTCACGCGATTAAGGAAATAGGGCGGAGCACAATTATGTCTATAGTCCGTTTCATAACTCGTGCCCAACTTCAAAACGCTATTACTCAGTAACCGTTTGTTAAAAACTGTTGAAATTTTCCAAATGTTATTAGAATGCAAAAGACCCTTTAAATGTATATTTTACAAATATATTGCAGCTGTAGTTTTCTTAAAGCGGCGAATTTCTTTGATGTTTGTCAAAATTGTAAATTGTGAACCCCTAAATAATAGAAATTACCGTAGTTGCTGGTCTATGATTAATTTTCACTAGGTAAAGGCGTGGCCGTAATGGGGAAATAACTTGATAAGACAAAACACCAGTTGAATTATTGTCTTCTCAGTTCGAGGACGGACGATAACATCAAGGTATACCTGTATGTCCAATTTTCATAGTTGTGTGGTCCTGAAAAGGACCGTTTGTTGAACTAATTTAAGGTAATATAGGGGCTAACATTGTGGGGGCTATATACTTTCATTCTGAATCAGACGAGTCTAAAAGATTAATAACTGTTTGGGGTTGAACATTCCACAAACCATCATTTTTCCAATATTCCTCTTCCTGTTTTAAGACGTGGTCTTCACATTTAGCCCAATAATCTTTGTCTATATTTAATAAAGCGAGATTAGCAAGAGTCTTTACATCGCATATTTTGAATGTTGTATTTTCATCTGCCACTTGTCCTTTTAATTTTGCCCATATTAGTTCTATTGGATTTAAATGAGCATGGTAAGGTGGCAGCCTCAAACTTATATGACCGTGCTCTTGGATAATCTTATCTATTTGAAAAATCGTTGTCCTTTGTTTTTGCTTTACTAGAGATAGTAATTCAGGTTTTAAGTACATGTTATTAAATTGTATGTGCTCCTTTGTGAGCCATATCTTAATAGCATCTTTTGTACTGGATGACGTCGGGACTTTATCTTCAAGTGCAACAATGTTGTGGTACGCTGCATTGTCCATTATTAGGCAAGATGGTCGATCTAGTGATGGGAGAACAGAATTTTCAATCCAATGTCGAAATATGTGACCATTCATCTCAGAGTGATAATCCCGATTGTCTATGGATTTTGAAAGAAAAATGAGCTCTGCATTCTGTATTAGTCCATGTTGTAGACTACCTGCATGAGCAATTATCAAGCGCTGTCCTTTGCTGCTAGGTATTAATCTCTTAATCTTTCCATCTGATGACTGCCATTCCCTTTGGTTAGTGTGGTGAGCATTGATCTATGTTTCATCCAAGTACACAATATCATAACCTTGCTTGCGCACCTCTTTTACTTCACGTAAGTACTTGCTTCTCATGACTACTAATGTGGCTTCTCACAGATGATGTTTCGTCCATTGGAATATTTTCTGAATGTAAAGCCTGCAGCTCTCACATTCCTCCATAATGTAGACTTTGATATTTCAATACTGTTGTTCTTTTTCAGCGATACCTTTTATTTTCTTATTGTAACAGTTTCATTCATACCCAACATTTTGCGAATTTCACTTCTAATATGTTCACTGTCGAAATTATCCAACATTTTTGCTCTTCCTTGTGATTTTGTATATTTTGAACATTGACGGTCACGTGCTTGAATCCAGCGATTAAATGACCGTTTAGATAAATCCAAAATGTGTCTTGTCCTATTCTCAGGGTTTTCTAAAGAATGAAATAATCTTCCTCGTTTAGCCTCTTTGCAAAAATAGTCATACATTTTTATTGCGATGTTTTGTAAACTGCAGAATTTCATTTTAAGACTCATGATAAATGTGATCGTTCCACGTCTACACCTATGAATGAACGGAAATGGAACACACAATTTCTCGTGTTTTTTACAAGTGTCTAATTGTGTCCAAAAACCTCGATGAAAGCGTGCAAACACATGAATTTTACCGTGTATGGATTTTTACTCGCTATTTTTAACTTAAAATACTGTAAACATGTTTTGACTACATCAATGGGTCGTTATAAATTTATATAAATCAAATAAGCAACAATAATAACCAAATGTTTTTTTTTTAATGAAATTAATTCCCTGTTGGGTTCTAATCATTATAACTTTACATGCAAATTTTGAACAACTTACAAAAAGCGGTTAAAAAGCTATCGATTTTAAAAGTTGGGCACGAGTTATGAAACGGACTATAGCTTATCGCCAGAGCAGTTAGATTTAGACAAGAAATATGACGGAAACCAAAATTTGGCGAAAACAAATATTGTCAATTTTGGAGCTAGGCTATAGAGAAAGTGGCAATTAGCATTTCATGGGACAGCCAGATTAGATTGAAGACAGATATATTCGAGGAACATTCATTTATAGAGACAGTTGAAGACTTTACTTGTGATTCAAGATTTAGAAAAAGACTTTCAGGATGTTTTAGTGAAGGATTATTCTGAATATTTATTTCAAGGAAGATGTTTAGCTAAATATAAATATTTCGGCTCTCTAAAGAGATTAGTGTTTATTAAGGACATCAAGTTTAGGTATATACAGATTGATCAGAAATAATAATGTTATGTGTTTGTGTGATTTTATGCAAAGCACAGGCAGTTATGTGAATGTAATTACATAACCCAAGATAGTGTCATGTATCAACGGCTGTAGCCAAGACACGAATATAGAATTTATACTGAAGGTATAGTTGGATAGACGGCCATAGCAAACATGTGTAATGTCTGACATTTATATGCAACCATGATATGTATCCAGATGACTTGTAAGGTGTAACTACAGAGCTGTGAGGGCCTCGGTAGCCTAGTTGGGAAAACCACCCGACTGGACTACCGACGCTCGGACTTCCCGTGTTAGATTCCTGCTGGGTGCAGTGTGGGTTGTACTCGTGTTTGGAAAGAAAAATACCCCACGGTCGACCCAGCCGTTGGCAGAAATGTGTACCAGGGTATTACCCTGGGAAGGTGAGGAATGTCGCCTCCCATCTGAGTTTCGATGCTTGAGGCGACACTATACAGAAATTTCCGAACATTTTCTGGATAGGCGGCCGAGCACATATGGGTGTAAACTCGCGTGATAAGACGCCGGTTCAAGTCTCGTACTTTACCTTTACCTTTACAGAGCTGTGTGTACAACTATTGTACGAGACATACATGACGTCTTGTGTTAACATATGAAGTGCCAAACACAAGTGATGTACATAACATTTTGAGTTGCAGTTTCTGTGTGTAATTAATCACGCTGTATTGCCACAATGGTATAACGATGAATTGCTGTATGTGACCAAGATTTTTTGGACTTCTTAATCTTTATCCTTTGTGTATAATTGTCAACTTTGCATTGTCATTATGACGTTGAATTGGTACCCGTGATCAGGATTCGATCTACATTGACAACTATAATTAATTCCTACAGCAAAGACCAGGATTCGCAGTTTCCAGTGATAGGAAAGACTTGCAGTTCAACAGCAGCGCAAGGATAGTATAATGCCCGTGACAGATCATTTATGCATTGAAGACCCAGATCCAAGTTTACAAAGATATTACAATTTTGTTTTATAACTGATGAACTAAGCGTTGAAGCAGCTTCCGCAGCCAGGGGTTTTCTCAGGTGAACTGAAAGTATTTTTACAAAACACCGAGCCCTTGAAGGCGAACATTTCTGAGTCAACCAACAGATAGCCAGTGGTCAGAAATTATTAAAAAAAAACAAAAACATTTTAATTAGAAACTAAAAATTAGTCCTCTTGTGCATTCAATATTGTGATAGGTAAGTGTTTTGTGAAGAAAATTATTTATAGAAAACGTAAATTTGAACAATTTTTTTTCATCTTTATTTATATTAGTTTAAATTGATTATATTAAATTATTATAATACTAAAATTGTATCATTTATAGTACAGAAGTATTAGATGTAAAATTTGTGTTGTAGGTCTCGCCAGTGACATAAAGGAAGAATAACTAACTGGTTAATTCAAACAATATGGGCACACTGTTTCATGCACAGTCAGATGATACTAGCAGGAGGTTTGGTTTTATACAATTCAACGATCCAGAAGTAGTTAGAAAAGATTTAGCTGTGAGTGTGCATAGAATCTTAGATTTGAAAATATCTATCCTCAGACAGCCCTTCCTAAAACTGAAAACTATAGCCCGTTGTAATAAACAAAAATAAATGGAGGATTTTTTTGACATTTGTAGGCTGTGTAATTTTCCTTTTTATACATTGGTTAGGCTAGAAAAGGGTATTGATAACAAGAAATCAGAGGTGCAGAATAACCATATGCAGCGTTTAGAGGAAAATGTGATTAAAGATTTCAAGAACTACCCACACAGACTGAATCATTTGATGAAGTAGGAAAGAAACACTTTAAAGAAAGGGATGTGCAGACTAAAGCTTCTGATGAAGTAGAAAGGAAACACTATAAAGATATGGATGCAAGACTAATTTTTTTAATGAAGATGAAGTGTAGAAACTAGATCTTAAAATTAGAATCTTGGAGGAAAAGAAATAGAATATGAACATCTAATAGTAGGCCTTAGTAACGACATTCATACTAAAAAATTCGAAAATAAAAATTTGAGGGAGTAGGTGATACAGATTACAGATAATAGGAATGCTTCGGAAAAGAAGTCACGTAAGAAAAGCTGCAAAGATGGTGGTACTGATGCATCAATATATTTGTTAGATGAAATAATTCAAGGAAATCAAATAGTGTTCTGAAAAGGATACGAGAGAGAAATGATGTGGCAAGAAAAAAAAGATTTGTAACCAGAAAATGGGATTTAATGTTAGGACGGCATGAATTACAAGAAGAAGTAGTATCTCCAATACAAGATAAGAAAAAATAAAACCAGGAAATACGAAAAATAACAGACGTGGAAGATGGTCGACAAATAATTAATGTAAAATAATGACTTTCATTTAAATAATTACAGGACTGTGACCCAATTTAATATCAGCTCCTGGGTAGGTTTAGGCTCGCTTAACGCTGTTACGGAACCTATCTTTTAACATTATGTAGTCTATTTGATTCCTCTTTTTATCTCCAGGGCTTTTTCATGTGTATAATTTTCTTTTCTTTTGCTCAAAATGGGTGTTACATATTATCAGCCTGTTTTCTTTGTAAATTATATTAATCTTTCTCCGCTTTCATTTTTTCCCTAAACCATGATTTCCTATAATGGTCCTATATCTACCCTTTCCTAACTTAGCATTCATATCACCCAAGACAATCAAGATGTCCACAGATTTCAATTGCTTCATAACTTTAATCGATCTTCATAGTATGCCTCTCTTTGCTCATCTGTATAGTCTTGAGTAGGTGAGTATGTGTTTATTTATGTTATCACGAATGGTTTTGTATTCATTTTGCGTTGTATAATCCTATCATTGTATGTCCGGTGGGTAAAAAACAAAAAAAGTAAAGAGCTCCGTCGCACCAAGTGGCGTATAGGAAATATGGTGTTAATCACCAAAATTTTTACAGACTTTCGGCACATGATTTTTGGGGTAATGTGGCTGGTATTAGGCCCGTGTCGCTTTACTTTCCCATAAAAAATCCGGTCCTTATTAATAGCTGGGTGAACCTGGAAGCCGTCGATCAAGATCGAACCCGACCTCTTTTTGTTTGTAGTCCAGTTCACTAACCACTGAGCTATCGCAGTTCATGTCCAGTTGGTACTTATGTATATATATATGGAACTTTCTTTTTATTAGTATTCCTACACCTCTATTGTGTTCTTTTGTTTTGCCTGAATATGTAATTGTATATGTTTCGTCCTGCATGTAACCACATTCTTTCCATCTCGTCTCTTATATGTCTAATATATTTATATTTAATCGTTGTGCTATTAAAATGGATTTTTGCAGTTTTTTTTTTCATCTTGGTAAAGAGTTCTAACATTCAATGTACAGGGTGTTTATAAAGTCTCACTACACTTGGTATCTAGGTCAATTTGAAAAAAAAATGTTTATGACGTCATCACAATATGTGCTCCCACTGTCAATGAAATTTGTTGAATAAGTTTATTGCTACTGGAAATGTGGAAGATGCTCCACGATCTAGTAGGCCTGCTGTGAATGATGAAATATGTTTAGATATCCAAGACAGAATCCTTAAAAGTCCAGACAAGTCATTAAGAAAACTGTCGCAACAAGTGAACTTACCATTGAGCACATATTGTGATGACGTCATAAACATTTTTTCAAATTGACCTAGATACCAAGTGTAGTGAGACTTTATAAACACCCTATAGATATTTGTAGATTTTTCTTTTAACATAAGTTAGAATCTCTCTCCATGGATTTCTTTGAAATAGTACGTGATAAGGCTCCAATCTCTTTCACGGTGATCAGCCATATTCATCTTTCTTGGCCTAAATATGCCTCCTGGCTACCACACAATTTTTGCTTTCGCTTTCTGAGTCGTTGATCATTTATAATTCTTTCGCCCTATCTACCGTCACAGCCTTTGTACTTTCGGAGTGGACATTCTCGTTAGGCTCAAATGTTGTCTAAATAGGTACTTGCCTATCGGCCAGCAATTACACGTAGGCCTATCAACGATAGATAAAAAAACACATTGACACAAGAAAAATAAATAATATTCCACTGAAATATCGATACATCACAGTCGTCAGTTCGTCAGAAGTAAACATAACTACAACAGGGAGTAAAAGCACATTATTTCACAAACACACTGTCGCTCAAATCATTTAAAGACATCAGCAAGGGCCGAGTTAGGAAAAAAACCGATCTACATGCAATCGTCATGATATCCGCAATCATCTCAGCCAACATGACACCCCCAAAACATCTCAGCCGACAAGACACCCACAATCATCTCAGCCGACATGACACCCCCAATTATTTCAGCCGATATGACACCCCCAATCATCTCAGCCGACATGACACCCCCAAAACATCTTAGCCGACATGACGCCCCCAATCATTTCAGCCGACATGACAAAACCAATCATTTCAGCCGACATGACACCCCCAATCATCTCAGCCGACATGACACCCCCAATCATCTCAGCCGACATGACACCCCCAATCATCTCAGCCTACATGACACACCCAACCATTTCAGCCGACTTGACACCCCCAATAATTTCTACCGACATCACACCCTAATCATCTCCACCGACATGACACCCCCAAACATCTCAGCGGATATGACACCCCAATTATTTCAGCCGACATATAACCCCCAATCATCTCAGCCGGCATGACACCCCCAATCATTTCTGCCGACATGAAACCCCCAATCATCTCAGCCGACATGACACCCCCAATCATTTCAGCCGACATCACACCCCCAATCATCTCAGCCGACACGACACCCCCAATAATCTCAGCCGACATGACACCCCCCATCATCACAGTCGACATATCACCCCCAAACATCTCAGCCGACATGGCACCCCCAATCATCTAAGCCGACATGACACCCCCAATCGTCTCAGCCGACATTTCACCCCCAAACATCTCAGCCGACATGACACCCCGAAACATCTCATCCGACATGACACCCCAATCATTTCAGCCGACATGACACCTCCAATCATCTCAGCCGACATGACACTCCCAAACATCTCAGCCGACATGACACCCCCATTCATCTAAGCAGACATACTCACCCAATCATCTAAGCCGACATTACTCACCCAATCATCTCAGCCGACATGTCACATCCAATCATCTCAGCCGACATCACACCCCCAATCATCTCAGCCGATATGACACCCCCCAATTGTCTAAGCTGAAATGACACCCACAAACATCTCAGCCGATATGACACCCCCAATTGTCTAAGCTGAAATGACACCCCCAATCATCTCAGCCTACATGACGCGCTCAATCATCTCAGACTACATGACACCCCCAATCATTTCAGCTGACATGACACCCTAAATCATCTCAGCCGACACGTCACCCGCAATCATCTCAGCCGACATGACAGCCCCAAACATCTCAGCCGACATGACACCTACAATAATCTCAGCCGACATGACACCTACAATCATCTCAGCCGACATGACACCCTACCATTTCAGCCGACATGACACCTACAATAATCTCAGCCGACATGACACCCTATCATTTCAGATTATACATTTCTTAAACTTTATAAAAAATAAAACATTAAAAAAATAAAATATAGGCAGGGTAAAGAAGATAAGAATAAAAATAAATAACATTTCTTTATTATTTTAAGAGAAATTTCTGCAGTAGTTGTCTCAATACATTTTTGTCAGATCATAGAATAAGAATCCTGCAGAAAGATAACTTTAATATAAGGTAACATTAAAATACACATTGAGTCATATATTCCCTTCATACTTGAGGACTAGCCAAAGATTTTACTATAAATAAAGTAAGAAGTAAACTAAATTAAACAATTTTGTAGAATAGATAAATCAAATATTTGTAATATTTCTGGTTAACTTAAAATTCATCAGAGGAAAGATAGTTGAACGAATCTTTATATGAGCTTCAAAATCATTTACATCTCTCAGTACACACTGAAGAACAACGGATCGAAATAAACATTACATTTCTTTATTTTGAGACAAATTTGATGTATTTTGTTGTCTTAATACATTCTTGCCAGATTATACAACATGATTCCTGCAGAAAGATAACTTTAATATACTTTGCATTACAATACACATTGAGTCATATATTCGCTTCATACCTGAGCCTATAGTCTTGCCTAAGGTCAAACAATCTAAACTTATAATTAGTTTGTCCATGTCTGCTCTTTTCTCAGGTTCCATGACAGACTGTAGAATCTGTTTCAGTGATGGCAGAGCTGCTTCTCTGCTTCCTAAATTACAAAAAAAAAGTGAAAATAGCTAATCTTAAATATGTGACATTGTTAAAAGCTATAGCAATATATTTCTGCTCTATGGCGGGTTTCAGCTAAAGTACCTAATTAAGAAAGTTAAACGCTATATTGTAGTTATGCAAGATGCCAAAAACGTGTATCCCAACTGTTATTAGAAAAAATCAACTCATGGAGAAAACAACTGATAAATATGGAGGGGGTAGATGGCAGTGACTTATTGAAAGCCAACTACAAATATTACCAGACAACTTTCACTTGGAACCAACAGGGAAGATATAGAAGTATGCCAACTTGACAGGAATGTTGTTAGGGAATCTGACAATTACAGCATTACAGTGTCCAGTATAAGAATGGAGATAGAGGCAGCAACGATGCCTATAACATGGCTGGTTGCACAGAACGTTGGTCACGCAGTCTTGATGACGAAGTCACAAAGTATTTTAGAGAAGATTGACAGACAGTCCGTGCTGCAGGAGTGCATGCAACTCTTGTATGGCTATTTAGTGAACGAGTTAACCTGGGTGTACTTTCCAGGGCACGCTGTCTGTACACGGTAGTGACATTTACCAAGATTGTTCCTCATTCCTTATGACACGATGAGGAGGATGGTTAGGAAATTAATGAATATATTGAGAGACCGAGAAATCTGAAGGTATAAAAAATAGATCTTGTCGATCCGAAGTGCTTAGTGGACGAATCAAATGTATCTACAAGCAACTCCTTATAAGAACAATCAGTCTCATACGCTTTGAAGAGAAATGCTGGAATAGACGGTGGAGCGAGTCTGGGAATGTCTCGAGTGTAGTGAAAATGATTCCACGAATTGAACTGAATATAATAGAATAGAAGCGAGAATTATTTCAGCTGGAACTTATTTCGCTAAACGTTGAGTAACGATTGCCAACACATATTTTATATGTAATGTAGCGCTAGGATTGCCTCCAATTTTCTTGTTTTATGAGAGGGGATTGTAGATGGGAAGATAGACACGATAATAGAGTTCTGATAAAAGAAAAAAAAAGCAGCGTATAGATGAACTTGGAAACTGAACCTTCAGACAGAGATAAATAACACTTGGAGAAGATTTGAAGAGATAAGATGCGGCAGAAATGATTTGAGAGCTTTTGTTGATAAACAAATTATTATATCCCAATGGAAGGTAAAGAAGGCAAGAATAAAGAATAGAAAACTCATGAAAAAATGAAGACAGAATGTAAACATGTGGATGATCAAAGAATGTGACATGATCAATTAAGATGTTACATTCATGAATCAGACGTTTGGGTTCAGTCATTGAGAAAGTATTAAAGATTACTTGAGGATGTGGATAGGAAAAGTGATTAGCTGGTGAGCTACCAAACCTAACAATTTGATAATCATTAATTTTCTGCTGAAAGAGACTGCTAATCGTTCAGGGTTGTTTTCGGTGAATGAAAGGTGATTATGTCAAAACGCAATCAATCTTTAATCAATACTTCCAATCATCAAACCATTCATAAACACACCATCATCAAAATACTTGTAGGAAACGAATTATTAATAAGCACGTAGCCAATAGAAAGTCAATACATAAGGAATCATTGAGTCTGTACTTAACCAACAATTAAAAACACTTAACCAATCATCAAATAAGCACTTAACCAACAATTAAAAACACTTAACCAATCATCAAACAAGAATTTAACCAACGGTTAACAAATTCTAGACCAATCATCAAATTAACACATCACCGTCATCATCGTCAAACATAGGTCTCTTGACTTAGGTCATTATTTCTCTCTACAACTTTCTGTCTCTACTTTAACGTACGTCTATTAATTCTATTGTTAACAAACTTTTCTCTAAAACTGTATTGTACTGTTTTTCTCAGTGTCCCTCTATCTCTTATTCCCTCAATTTTCCTGGTTGGCACAATCTATTCCAGTAATTTCCTTCTCAATAAATGATTGTTTGCTCCTGTTATTGCCAATAAATATTCTTTTTTTTCGTTGCCCCAATTAAAGGACGTACTCACTAATCATTTGTTCATGGTTTTCTCACTTTTTTTCAGCAAAAGCAGCATATTCTTACCTCCAAAGGTTCTCATAACCCACAGAACAGGGAAAAACAATGCTGGGATGACTCATAGATTACATCATCATCATGTGCCATACCGGTTGACGTGGGCGATCATGTCCTTCCACAATCTTCTATCTACAGTGCATCGTATCAGTTCTGTTGTTGACTGTTTTCCATGCCATGACACCAAGCTATCCAGTATTTTCTCTCTTTGTCGTCCGCGATATCTCTTTCCTTTTATTTTGCCAGTTTTAACCAAGTATTTCAATTTTCCTCTTTTCATGATGTGCCCAAAAAATGTTGATTGCTTTTTTCTGATGTTTTTTAAGAGTTCGCTTTTTGTGTTGGCCTCTTTGAGAATTTCCTCATTGGTATTTTTAGCTGTCCAGGAAACTTTTAACATTCTTCTGAGAAATCCCATCTCTGTGGCCTCCAATCATCTTTTCATTTGTTTGTCTACTGTCCATGACTCGCTTCCATAGGTCAGAATTGGTTCTTTATAGCACCGATGAACTCTCTTTCTCATTTCTATTGACATAGATTTGTTGCATAATATATTTTTCATTTTCTGAAATGCTATTTTGGCCTGAGCTATTCTGCTTTTTATTTCCGTAGTGCATCTTCCATCCGATGTTATTATTGTGCCCAAGTATTTGACGCTGCACTTGTTTCAAATTTGTCCTGTTTATTTTTATGCTGCATGCTGGTGATGATTGTTTCTTCGATATGACCATTACTTCTGTTTTCTTAATATTCAGACTGAGACCTTTCTTGTTGCTTTCTTTTATTATTATGTCTATCATTTGTTGTAGTTCATTCTCTGTCTCTGCTATTAAGACTGTGTCGTCCGCATATCGCAAATTATTTATGTTGTGACCATTGACTTCAATTCCTTTTTTGTCTACTATTGATCTCATAATACGTTCGCTGTAAAGTGAAAACAAATCCGGCGACAGAACACAGCCTTGACTTGTTTTATAAGTTGAAATTGTCCTGTTTGATTGATAATTCGTATTGCTGCTGTTTGTTGCCAGTACATGTTTTTTTATGATTCGCAGATCCTTGCCATCAATGTTTAATTTCTCCAGCATATTGATTATTTCCACATACTTTACTTTGTCAAATGCTTTTGTGTAGTCTATAAAGCACATATAGATCTTTCTTTAGAAAACCATGGATTACACAGGCAAGAAAAGCTTGGAAATTATCAAGAACAATGGCCTAGGCTGGAGAGAAGTAAAGAAAATGTCCAGGAGTTATTGCGTTATCAGCGGATCATCATCATTGCACTCCGAACAAGTCCATAGGTGCTCAGATCCCCTCCTCATCAAGTCTCGCATTGTCCAGCGACTGACGACTCCAGTTCTGTGTTGGTTAATTATAGTCCGTTCAGATTCGTTTGCCTAGACATTAATTTATTTTTTTCAAAAACTTATTGTTCATTTGCATTGATCTTTTGAAGTTAGGTTTAGAATACTAATGTCGCTATAAAAATATTTTTTTATCAAAGAAATGTGATCCAGTTTCAAAGATGCCTTATTTAACCTATATTAAAAAAAGTTAATCGATATTATAAACACCGGCGGGATTATGTAGATGCTTACATCTCACAGCTGATTCTTTAACATATAGGCATGACCTTCACGGCTGAATGCGCACCGTCCTAAAATAGTTATGTTTCCACTATAAATTTTTATAAAGAAATGTTACATATGAAATTTCCGTTTAGCACAAAATGACATTTTAGCCGAAACCGGAAATTATGTGACGTCAAAATCACGGCCGTAGACTCGAGTTCGAGTCATAATTCAGAGGCAAATCTCAATATTTACAGAAAGGAGGCGGCACTATCCATATTATCTTCTGCAAGTCTATGTGAGAATGAATATAAAGGCAAAATATTTTACTGAGCATAACATTGCTATAAAGATTTATCAATACTTCTGCAGAGAGCGTAAAAAGGGACATCTTTATTGTTCTTTATCAAACCCTGAGAAGAGAACAATGCATATTTTAGGTTTGTGTAAACGTTCATTTGATCGAATAGTTAAAGGAAGCGGATATTTATTGCCAACAAATGCAAGAAAGCAAGGAAGGAAAGAAACGTTAGACAGTTTTGATAAGGACCTAGTAAAAAGAGAAATCTGTCGAATGTTTGATATAAACGAAGAAGTGACACTTAGAAAGTTGAAGCTTTGGCTGAAAACTAACAACGACATTGAAATATCAAAAACTTCATTATGGAAAATATTAAGAAGTGCAGGCTTCACCTTTAGAAAGTATGCTGGTGGAAAAAACATTATTTGTGAGAAGCCACATCTAGTAGCTCTTAGAAGCAAGTATTTACGTGAAGTGAAGGAAATGCGCGAAAATGATTATGATATTGTTTATTTAGATGAAACTTGGATCAACGCTCATCATACAATGAAAAGGAATGGCAGTTAGCAGATGGAAGTATTAAAAGATCAGTACCAAGCAGTAAAGGGCAACGTTTGATAGTTGCACATGCAGGTAGCAGACATAATGGGTTGTTGCAGAATGCTCATCTCGTTTTCATTTCAAAATCCATAGACAATAGAGACTACCACTCCGAAATGAATGGGCACATATTTAAAGACTGGATCGAGAAAAGTATCCTTCCAATATTAGATCGACCTTCTTGTCTGATAATGGACAATGCTTCATACCATAACGTAGTTAACGTAGAAGATAGAATCCCAACATCATCAAGTACAAAAGATGCAATCAAAACGTGGCTCATAAAGAACACATACAAGTTAACGACAGCTACTTGAAACCCAAATTGCTTAGCCTTGTAAAACAGACACAACGTACAAAGATATTTAAAATAGACAAGTTAATTCATGAACATGGCCATAGATGTTTGAGACTACCTCCATATCATGCACACTTAAATCCTATAGAACTAGTTTGGGCAAAAGTTAAAGGACACGTAGCATATACAAATAAAACTTTCAAATTATGCGATGTTGAGACACTTACAAATCAGGCTCTATCAAATATAAATAAAGACTACTGGGTAAAATGTGAGGATCATGTGTTACGACAAGAAGAGGAATATTGGAAAAAGGATGGTTTGTTGTTTGTTCAGCCGAAAGCAGTAATCGACCTATTTGACTCGTCTGATTCTGAATGATCATTACTCTGATTAAGTCTACAGATAAATAGTTTGATTTGCAAAATTTCCTAGTTGATAAGTTAAATAGTTTATTGTTCAAGACCACCCAAGCAATCAAAAATATGTTATAAGCAAACCAACAACCATTACTTTGAATGGAAGCCTGCTTGAGTCAGTACAGAAGTTCAGCTATCTTGGATCCACTATTACAGCCACACTTTCCTTAGATGAGGAACTAAATGTACGTATTTGAAAGGCAGCGACAACATTTGGGAAACTCACACCAAGAGCATGGAACTGTATCAAATTGACTCTACGAACAAAAGTTCTATATATAATTTAAAATTTGTATACTTGCCACCAAGTAAAATTTTATGGACACGCCTATGGGTCATCGTTGCACTAGATTACTGTAAAACATTTTGATTAGGGTCAAAATAATAGTTACATGGGCAAAGATCAAAGGAATTCGCCGCTTTAAGAAAACCGTTATAGCTAGACATCGAGTAACACATATGTTCTCGTGACATGGACATTTTAACACCGTATGCCAAAAATCATGTGAAATCATCAAGAACTTTTTGAATTATAAATCATAACATCTCGGCAAACGAATCTGAACGGACTATAGTCTTCTTACACGCCACTAAGTAGTTTCGTTTCTGGCTGTGCCCATCTTAACTCCCATCGCTTTCATCCGATGGAGTGACGTGGACTCATTGTTGTCGAAGTCCTGTGTCCTTTCAACTTCCCGGAGGGAATTGATGATGTACGCCCGATCTATTGGTTGACCATCCTCATCAATAGTGCACCTGGCCAGCCTGTCTGCTCTTTAATATCCTCGTACTCCCGCAAGTCCTGGGACGTAGACAAAGGTGACCGTATGCATTTTTTTGCTTCTGCAATGATACTGGTACACCCCAAGATAATGCGCATAGGTTCATTCTGTATTTTCTCCAACTTGTCAATTTGCGTATTACTGACTATAAGAACTGCCAAACCATAGTCGATTAGTGTGAGGACTAATCTCTGGAACAGAAGGGTAAGTAGTCTCTGTTCGATGTTGGCAGCTGCCAAGACCTTTAAGCGGCTAATCTTTTGCAGGATGTTGCAGGATGTTGCAGGATGTTGTTATCACATGGTCTACATGGTACCGAAAAACAGGTAGCGATCAAACTTAACTCCGAGGAATGTCATGACCCTGTCTCTGGTCACCTCATCAGCTCCCATTCGTACCACCGGTGTTGCCGTGTTAACGATAGAATTGTTAAGTGAGAACCACGCAATGGATGCTTTATTAGGATTAACCAATGATCCTTCACACCAGGAAGAGATGCGATCGAGTTCGTTTTGCATTGTGGGGGCGATTTCACTTCTGTCTCTTCCCTGTCGATATACCAGAATATCATCAGCGAAAGTCATAGTTCTTCCCCTCCCATCCAGCTGTTGTTGCGTTGTCGTTATTGTGTACACGTTAAATAGAGCTGGTGACAATGGTGAGCCTTGTGGCAGCCCTGGACAAATGGATGTTGGCTTGGATGACCGACTTCTACATCTGAGTGTCACCTCCATATGAAAACAGTGCGGAGGGGATCCATCTAATGAGGAATAGGTGTACCGCCAGTTTGTGGAGCATATGCATGAGATAGTCAAATAGTACTTTGTTGTATGCAATCTCCAGATCTATAGCAGCAGCACATGTCTCCTCTCGTCTGTGGAAGCCTTCAAAGATGTCATAGACAAAGACTGCCGTATTGAGCCATGTCTCTCTTATACCTTTAATCTCCGTGTGGGTGGTAATGCGCGTTTCTGTTCAAATTGACAGGTGAGGACACGGGCAATTATTTTCTCCAGTAGCTTGCCCGCGGTGTTCTGCATTGTCATAATTCTGTAGGCACTGATCTGAGAATGGTCCTTGTTTAGCTTCGGTAGCCGTAGTAAGTAGCTGTGTAGCCACTCCTCCTTAATCTGGCCACTCTGAATGCTGACATTAAACTCTTTGGCTAGTTTTGCAAGTCGTAGTCGGCTAAATCGCCTATGTTGTCGTACTGAACACCATCTGGACCAGGAGCAGTGTTGTATGACCTTTTAAGCTTTGTGCGAATGGTATCGCTTGTGATTGTGAGATCTTCTCCCAGCACAACATCCTTACACAATTCTGAAAGGAACCCCCGTATCCCCATTCTTACAGCCTCATTGCTTTGGTCAGTCTGCTCAATGTAGCTAGCAAGCAATGCCTTCAGATTTGTGCCATATCTGGCCTGTGCTCTGGAAGTATGGTATGATTCTGTGTCGTGTTGTGCCATTCATGCTCTGATGAAGGCGCCAGAACGTGGCTAGCGATTTTCCGCCCTGTGTCCTATGTCTGATATAGCTAATGATGTCCTGGTTTGTGTTGTCATAGTGGAATTTGTGGAGCTAGCTTTTCTGACTTCTATTTCTACCTTTCTCAATTAGGAGGATACATGGATAGTGATCACTTCCGTGGAATCCCAGTACACTCCGCCTGAAAGCCGGTGCGAAGGCGGAAGACCAGTGCCAGGTCTATGACACTATCAGATTCCCCTGTTCGAGTGGGCATTCTGTTTGCCCTCCCATCATACAAGCACACTAAATCGACTGATACTAGTGCATTCTCTAGGTCTTCTCCCTGCTTGTTGGTTATAACGTTACCCGATTGGTTTCCTCTAGCATTAAAGTCTCCGCAGAAAATGACATTCTCCTCCTCGGATGCGAAGAGATTCTGCCATTGTTTTTAATTTTCAGAATGAATCCTTCCTATGTGATATTCTGTATTTTCCTCTACTGCACTGCCATCTATAGAAATGTGGTTTTTCAGAAGAATGTTGACAGCTAAGAAGAGTCATGAAAACGTTCTGAGGAACGTTCTGAGGGAGGCCAAAGCAAAAAGATAGATAATATCCAATGTTAGGAAAAAACAATCATCATTTTTGACCATGTAATGAGAAGGGAACAGCTGGAATATATTGTAACAAGTGGGAAAATTTTAGGGACGAGAGATAGCAAAGAGAAAAGATACCAGGCAGCTTAAGAGAATGGCTTTGCAGAAGGTCAATAACAGAAATGATAAATAACGGTCGAGATCGAAAGTTGTGGAGAGACATGATCACCTACGCCAGCAGACTTGCCTCTTGACGATGATGATGATGTACTGTCATCACTACATGCAAAAATATATTAACGACTCTACCACAAACATGGCAATACTCACCGTGTTGAGACTTCGATAAGTTGCTCAATAAGACAGCTTGTTCCGTCACTAGTGTCCGTGCCTTCTTGGCTCTGCTGTACATCACACAAGACACGATTAAGAGAATCAGAAAGACAACGCATATGCCGAGAAACACAAGAGGTAAAATAAGGAAACCGTAGTCTTGGTCAATATGTATTTCGTTTGTTGATGTTTCAAATCTTACAGAACCAAACTCCTTTTTATAATTGCCAACTTTGAGCTGTAAAATGAATGGATAAGCGAAAGTTAAGATTGTGATTTCCACAGTAGAAACTCTATTATCTGGATTGAGACCAGTTATATTCTGTAAAATTACAATCCTGATAAGGAACGACATACAATACGTTTTAGAATAGTCAAAGTTTAAAATCATAAAATAACTTCATGGGAAGAGATATTTCTACAATTTTCGGGGAAAAAAAAAAATAATAAACAACAAACAACAACAACAAAAAACAAGAATAATAGACGGTCCGAAGCAGGATCGAACTCGTACTCCTCGGCAAGCTCCTTGTCACGAGGTCCAGTTCGGACTGTCTATTTTTCTTTGTTTCTAATTTCTGTTGTTAATTATTTGTGATTTTTTTTTCCTGAGTGTTGTAGGGAATGCTCTTCCCCTGAAGTTATTCGCTGGTCGGTTACCTCGGAAGTTTCATTTTTAGAATCATAAATGAATACAGAAAACCTTTTTGTTTAAATTTAAAGTGTCATACTAAATAACACTAAAATACTTGACGTTACCAACCTAAATATTTGAAATAGCAATTATTAGGGGCTTGTGTGTTCAAAAATAAGATTAAGGTTCGGGTGAAAATTCACTTTCTTTTTGACATTTTAAATTGCACAATTCGTCGATAACGTGCAATGGTTAAATCATCTTCATTGAGTGCCGTCTCGGCATCGAAGGTTGGCTACATGGAGCGCCATTCTGCTCTGTCTCTTGCTTTGATAGTGTAGGTTGTCATATGCTGACTTGTCCATCTTTTGATGTTACTAATCTATTTTAATCTTGGTCTGCCTCTTTTATGTTGTAAATGGTTAAAGCAGAACAGAAAAGCTGAACACGTATTCTGAGCCAGCAATTGACAGCAAAGATCGGCGAGTTGGAGAACAAAAAGGTGATATAGCTTTGTCTTTTTTATCAACACATAAGGCCCGATGGTAGGTGTCCTTGATAATTTAAAATTTGTAGACAGGATGTTCTGTTTTCTCGGTGGTATCGATCACAGTAACATCTTTATTACAAATTTGACCAAATCAAAACAGTCGGTATCCATAGTTACAGTAGTTGCTTGTAATAAAACACACTAGTTGCTATAGAGTCATATCAAAGCTACAGTCATGCTCTTAACATCAATTCTCATACTTCAGATAACAGTTCTCTCTACACTTTGCTAGGGGAATGGCAAATACGATGGTAGTGACAATAATATTCTAAGTTTAACGGCACCGTCTTAAGTAATGTGATCGGCATCACGCCAAGCCGTTTCTACTTCCCAGAAAGTATTCATGTTAGAGGCTTGTCTAACACCGAAGCCTTGTGGGTGTGAACACAAAAATAGCTACTTCATAGAATTGACCCTGGACCCTTCTGGTTAGTAAGTGAGTACATGGGAAAAGAGAGAGAGAGAGAGGGGGGGGGGTGTTGATGACATTTGACGGGGATTCCACTAAAGTTATTTTTGTACACATACAATTATTTTATCTAAAATTATCACGTTTTCATTTTTTTTTTAATTTCTGTTAGCGAACATGAAAGTCCCATGTCGACTGGCTCTTATTAAATATTAATAATATCTTCTAGAAGGTAGTTTGTATCTGTATCTTCATAATTGAAACTTTCATTAATGGATGCTTACGCAGCATAAATGGATGGAAATGGCAGGACAAAATCACTAACATAGAATTATGGAAATGCACCAGCCAATACAGTGGATAAAGAAATACAATGAAGACGATGGCGCTGGATAGGACACACACTGGGGAAGCTAACTGAGAGTATTACACAACAGGCCCTTTTTTGGAATCGCCAGGGAAAAGACAAAGAGGAAGAACAAGAAATTCTTGGAGAAGACAGACAGAAGCAGACATGAAGATGATGAGGAAGACATGGGATGATCTTAAAAGAATGGCAAGAAACAGAACGACTTGGAAAGTGTTTGTTGAAGAGCTTTGCGCCACAGGGAGCTGAAAGGTAGAAGAAGAAAGAAGATAGTCACAGGGCATATTAGTTGGCTGTTATAGAATGTGCTTAGTCAAAATGCTATTATATAAGGTGATCAGAGATTATTTCCCCGTTATAAAAGGTAGTCACAGATTATTTGGCTCTTATGAAGGAAGTCGCATCTTATTTGGCTATTATGTAAAGTAATCAAAGATTATTAGGTTCTTATGAAAGGTAGTTGCAGGTTTATTGGCTGGTAAAGAAAAAATGTTATTTTACATGGCCACTGTAGAAGATGATCACAAGTTATTTGGCTGTTCGATATGAGAGGTCATGGCTCAAAATATGTCTGAAGGCATTGCCCTAGACAATACCGTTAGTGAAACATTTTTTCCCCCAAGAACTTTAATTTTAAACTAATTGAAGTAATGGTGGTTGTGCTGTTAATAACAAAAAGATTTTAAAAATTCGGCCCCAACGCTTATTGGAAATATTTCTCTCTTCCATTTTGTTAGCATTTAGAGCTTGCACAATTATTTCAAATTGTAATATAAATGTAACGACATGGCTCTTTGGCAAAAGATATTGGCTAATTATTTGTAAATTTTAAATATAGAAAAGATCTTAAAATATAAATATTAATTCAATAACTTACATTAACACAAGATTTCATAATTCCACAAAACAATTTGCAAGATTACGCCAAATGTGAAATATAAATAATAATTACCACAATCTTGTACGGCACGGGCTTGCTTGTTGTAGGTTCAGATTTGATATTTAATGAATTAGTTGATGTCAGCGGTTGTGTTACATTGAATGAATTCACTGAAGTTATCGATGTATTTGTTTCTGGTTCTAAGTTTTGATAATTAGACTGCTC
Source organism: Megaustenia siamemsis (assembly GCA_032433765.1). Taxonomy (NCBI): domain Eukaryota; kingdom Metazoa; phylum Mollusca; class Gastropoda; order Stylommatophora; family Ariophantidae; genus Megaustenia; species Megaustenia siamemsis. The sequence continues at coordinate 69,599,910 of JAVIAB010000125.1, read as the reverse complement.
AAGTTCTTGTGATTGTTGGGGATATACTGTGGACATTTTACTCCGTCCGCTTTCTGTCGTATTAATGGAAGTTTGGATTGTACTAGTAAACCTCTGTGAGGCTGCTTTTTCTCTTCTTTCACTAAGTCCAGGTTTGTTAATCGAGACTGTTGTTGTTGTATAGTTTTTGCTGTTGTCTTTATTGTCTGAATGAACATCATATGCTGCAATAGCTTTCGATACATTACATTCAATCATTTCACTTGTCACATTTATGACATCCACTGTTACGTTGCCTATGGTTACTATGATTTCAGAGCGATCAATCCAATCAGGAATTCTTTCTCCCTGTAAATTTAAAAAGAGAAAGGTGTGATAACAAAAACACTTTACTGATAACATAGAAATTACATTCCATAGTTGAAATGAATATCACTATCATTAGCACCACTATAATTGTTATCAACACGAGATAGCTAGTACAGAAGATATCCGTCTGCATGTTTTCGTTGTCTGTGTGCACTACTTGTCTCAATATGTATAGTCTGTGTTACAAGATCTTCGTTGTCTCGATACCATAGTCTTCTATGTCACCGCTCCTTCTCTTTCCGAGAACTCATGACTAATTTTTGTTTAAGTGTTTACGCATGGACAGGGCATGTCCATACAACATCCATTTGTCCAGGGCTGCCACAAGGTTCACCATTGTCACCAGCTCTATTTAACGTGTACACAATAACGATCACGGAGCAACAGCTGGATGGGAGGGGAAGAAGTATGACTTTTGCTGATGATATTCTGGTATATCAACAAGGAAGAGACAAAGTGAAATCGCCTCCACAATGCAAAACGAACTCGATCGCATCTCTTCCTGGTGTGGAGTATCAGGTGCATTGGTTAATCCTAATAAAGCATCAGTTGCATGGCTCGCACTTAACAATCATATCGTTAACAAGGAAACACCGGTGGTACGAATGGGAGTTGATGAGGTGACCAGGAACAGGATGATGACATACCTCGGAGTTAAGTTTCATCGCAGCCTGTGTTTTGGGAACCATGTCAACTATGTGATAACAAAGTCCCACAAAGGATTAGCTCCCGTGAAGGTCATGACAGCTGCCAACATCGAAGAGAGGCTACTTACCTTCTGTTATAGGGACTAGTTCTCGCACCAATCGAGTATGCTCTGCCAGTTTTTACAGTCAGTAGGACGCAAATTGACAATATGGAGAAAATACAGAATGAAGCTATGCGCATTATCTTGGGTGTTCTAGGGACACTGCCTGTGTAGCAATGAGGTATCTTCTTGACTTTCCAACCATGGATGACAGGATCAACATCTTGAGGGCATTTAGTACAGACAACTATAAGTGCAGATAAAGAGCATCCATTGCATCATGAGCTCAACACAGGGAAGTGTGTCAGGCTAAAAAGAAGGAAATCATGGGTGGGACGAGTAGAAGATGTCATCAAACAGGTCTGTGGGCTAGCCAATATCATCGCTGGCGAGGAGTGGATACCGGTGCCTACATCATTCAGGGGGACATTCTCGTGTATTGATACACTCGACAAGAAATGTAGGGAGCAGAACTCAGTCGTGGTCAGTGAGGAGATCAACGGTCTCACCTGGGATAACACCAATGAGAAAGATGCAGTCATCTATACAGACGGATCTGTAATACAACACTAAAAGAGTGCATGGGCATTTACATCACGCTCGGCTGGCAGAATAGTCAAGGAAGACAGTGGTGCATACGTTATGATCACGAGTAGCATGACGATGGAGGTGATAGCAATGACCAAGGCAATCATCTGGTTAGAATGACAAGACACCCACATCTGTATACTGAGTGATTCGATGAGCATGATAAGAAACGTGTAGGCGGGATCTGTACGTTTGCAATGGGTAGAGTCATTGCAGAAGGAAAAAAATACGTAAGGTCACCTTTGTCTACGTCCCAGGACATGCTGAAGTTCGGGGAAATAAAAATTCGGACTGGTTGGCTAGCTGCGCTATTGTTAAGGACGTTCAACCAATGGATCGGGCGGACACCATCAATGCCCTCCGGGAAGTGGGAACGTGAGTCCACGTCACTCCTTCGGATAAAAGAGATGGGAGTTAAGATGGGCAGAGCCAGAAACTTAGTGGTCGTGTAAGAAGACTAATCAACCAATACAGAACTGGAGTCGTCAATCGCTGGACATTGCGAGAATTACTGAGGAGGGTATCTGAGCACCAATGGACATGTTCGGAGTGCAATGATGATGAGCCGCAAATAACTCAATAACAGGAAATGTGCAAGATGTAATCAAGTGTAGGGAATGAATGAATGAATTGTCTCCCCTTAGCGAGAACCGGAGATGATAGTTATTCAACCCGAAAGTGGGTCTAGAACAGGGGTGGCCAAATGGCGGCCCGCGGGCCTAGTTTTCTTGGCCCGCGAAGCTCCACGGACTTACTTCATTTTTTACCCCTAATAGCGGATTTCTCCTGGTTTTAATCCGTGTCGGAGTTAACTCTTCTATCGTTCAAGAATACACAATTTGAAAATCTCTGTCAATTTCTCGCAACAGCTAGATTGGCAACATAATTTAAAAAAACACAGACACACACACACACACACACACACACGCACACGCACACGCACACGCACGCGCACGCGCACGCACACGCGCACGCGCACGCGCACGCACACGCACACACACACACACACACACACACACACACACACTGCACAACTAATGATGCCGACAATATTCAAAGTCTTTGCTTCGAGTTGGTACCGCAAAGTTGCTTTATTGTCAGTGCGGTGATAGCTTCAGATCTTTGGCTCAACATTTGTCGTCTGGACTTGTGGTGGCTCTTTCATTTCGCGGTAAGGGGTTAATGAGGTTGGGAGGGACAGGGGTGAGGGACTTCGTAGCTCTAATTCTGTCTTTGAAGTTACATTTAAAATGTTTCACTGTTCGCCTTCATTCCCTTTGATCCCATCGTCTTGTCTTGTCCATAAAATGACTGCAACGTGTTTATTTGGTCACAATCTTTTGATTTCATTGTCAAACACAAGTCTGTGTATAACTGTCAAATCTGGACTTATTTTCGATAGTGGACCAACATTCTGTGACTTTTAACTTTGATGTGAGATTTTGTATTAAATCATGTTAAAACGTAGAAAAGTTGATTGTGAAAATCGCATATTTAAACCTGAATGGGAATTAGATTATTTGTTCATCTTCAATACGGATAGTAAACCTCAGCGCTTAATTTGCGTTCAAGTGTTAGCCGTTTTGAAGGAATATAATTTAAAACGGCACTATGCCACACATCATCAAAACATGTATGAGAAACATAGCATTGAAGCTAGGAAGCTTTTGGTTGAACAGCTGAAGACAAAGTTGAATCAACAGCAAAGTATGTATACAAAGGGCAATAAAATTAAAGAGTCATTGATCATTGCATCATATACAGTTACCTATGAGCTTGCAAAATCTAAAAAACCCTTTACTGACGGAAATTTTGTGAAGAAATGTGCCATTCAAATGGCAAAGGCATTCGGTCAAGAAAAAATAGCCAAAGAATTTGAATCTGTGCCTCTTTCAAAACAAACTGTAGCCAGAAGAACAGAAGACATCAGTCTGCAACTGTCTCAAAGTTTAAAATCTTGTATTGAAAACTGCTCATATTTTTCGCTCGCGATTGATGAAAGTACTGACATCACTGACACTTGCCAGCTTCTTATTTTGTTAAAGTTATCTAGGAGGATTTTACTGTTATTGAAGAATTGTTGAAAGTTTGCTCTTTGCATGACACTTGTAGAGGGACAGACATATTTTCTGCAGTTCATAGTGCCGTAGATGAAGTAGGTGGTTTTGGAAAGTTGTCTGCAGTGTGTACTGATGGTTGCAAAGCTTTTATTGGTTCAAATACTGGTTTTGTTGGACTTCTAAAGCAAAACAAAATTAACGTACCTACATTGCATTGCATAATTCATCAAGAGGCCCTTTGTGCAAGTCCATAAATCTAAAAGACACCATGGCTACTGTTGTGAAAATAACAAATTTGATAAGAGGAGGACACCAGTCTTTAAATCACAGGAAGTTTTTATCATTTTTAGAGGAAGTAGATTCTAGCTGCGGTGATCTCCTGCTTTATACAGAAGTAAGATGGCTTAGTCGAGGGAAATGTTTAATAATATTTTTTGAACTGAAGAATGACATTTATGACTTCCTGCGAGAGAACTTACCATGCTCCATTGATCTTCAACATGCACTCAAAGACATTAATTTCCTTCATAATCTGGCATATCTCACAGACATCACACAACATTTGAACATATTGAATTTGCAGCTACAAGGGGAAAAGCAAACCATTTTTCAATTGATGGGATATGTTGATGGTTTTAAAAAGAAGCTGAATCTATTTAGACTTTCTTTGCAAAAAATGATCTGTTCCATTTTTCAAGTTGTAAGCAGTTGTTGTCAGAGATAGAAAGTGCAAACTTCAGTAAGTACGCAGCTGACATTGAACATTTGATTTGTGAATTTGATCGACGATTTCAAAATTTTGAAATGTTTCGTCCGCAAACGGAACTTTTTAATAACCCAATTAAGTGCACAGTGGAGTGCCAGCCATCAGATCTTCAACTAGAGTTGTGTGACCTTCAGTGTGACCCCTTCCTCAGTACTGTAAAGGCATTAGGAGCTGACTTCTGGAAATTGCTACCAAATGAACGTTACCCGTGTCTGAGAAAATGGGCACTAAAGATGTGCTCTATATTCGGCAGCACATATCTCTGCGAGACAACATTCTCTTCCATGAAGTTAATTAAATCTAAGACCAGGAACAGAATGACCGATTCGACATTGTCCCATACTCTCCGAATCGCCACGTCAAAAATGGAAGTGGACTTCAAATCTCTGGTGGAAAGCTGTGACAAGTCACAATCGTCGCACTGAGACATTAAAGGTAATTTTAAAATGAATAATTAATGGATTTGTTACAAATCAAATATGTAATCAAAGTGCAAGCATTATTTACATATTACTATATCGCATAGGTCCCTACTGTCATTTTTGACGATATTCTTAAGTGTGGCCCGCGGGTCTTGGCCTTGGCTTTAATCCGGCCCTCGGGCAAACTCAAGTTGGCCACCACTGTCTAGAACATGCAAATGTTGATATAGGCAAAAAAGCAGGATACACGAAAACTATTGAACGTCGGTGAAGTAAACTGTGTAGTTGGGCAGAACGAAGAGACGTGTCAGAGCAAGATGTAACCACCAGGCCCCATTGTTAACATTAGAATTAGAGTAAATCGCTGTATCCATTGTAATCACATAATATACCGAGAGAAGTGTCTCTGTGTTGCAAATATTATAATTCACTTAACCTGATAGTTTTGTTGAAGTGTAAACCATATTTTAGGTATAGTTAGACAATAGGCGTAATCTGAATATATTAAGGGCGTTTTTAGATGTTGAATTAGGCTGTGTATTTGTAGTAGAGATTATAATTAGTTATTGGACTATGAGAGTAACATTCACACGTTTTGGAGACCTAATAAATGTTACAACCACTGAAATTGTGCTACTGTGGATTATTGTGTGGAGGAGAGGTTAATGTTACGAGTGAGAGAATGATTAGTGCGCAAGTAGTGATATAAGGGGTAAATATGGTGTTTAGTGAGTTATATTCAGCAAACTGCACCGTTTTTCGATGTATACAATGTCTACACGCAGTAAAACGTAGCATTATTCCGTGTATAAAAAGTCTACACACACACAAATCGGCGGTGCGTGACCCCGAGCGGAGGTGACCCCGTGATCGGTAGCCATAAGGTGTTTGCTGATTTTAAAATTGGAAGAAAGTGGATGTCCCTCTCGCTTGCTCCTGAGCGTAAGGTCAGGTGTGTGCTTGCACATCTATTTAAATAACGTGTCGTGATGATTCTAAAACTGGAGGAAAGGAGTGTTCCTCTCGCTTGTTCCTCTGGTGTGTTATTGGTGTTGAAGTTTTATCATAAAATTTGTGTAAATATGTTGTCTGTCATGTGTTTTTAAATTGAGGAAAGCATCATCAGGTGCTCCTCAGTTTTATCTCTCCTCATTAGGACTGAGGTTGTGACCGGTAGGCTTTCTGTCGTTGACCCTGTAATTTTGTCCTTAAAACTGACCTCCACTCATCATGTGCCATACCGATTGTGGTGTTGTAAAGTGGTAACGTGGGTGGTGGAAAGACTTGTCCAAATCTAGTACTTTAAATAGTGTGTTGGTTGTCATGTATTTTTTACATGTCGGCAGAACAGTGACTGCGGCTAAGCAGCGCCGTATATGACTGACAATGAACTGACCGGAACATACAACGTGGATACTATCAGCTGATCACGAGACCCGGCGACCCTGTTTTGTTATCAGCGAGCTTGTTGTAAGGCGTGTGCTGATGACACGGCGACGTGTTGTTATCGGTAGTTTGTTGTAAGGCCAATGTTGACTTTGCAAATCTATTAGCGTGTCGTGATTTTAAAAATGGAGGAAAGCGATGTTCCTCTGGAGGGGCTGACGTAAATATATTGTCTTCTGATGTCATGTTTTTTTTTAAATTGAGGAAATCATCGTCTAGTGTTATCTCTCGCTTGTTCCTCGGGCTAAACATTATGGTGTAAATAAGTTGCCTGCTGATGTCATGTGTTTTTTCTCTCTCACTCTCACCTCTCTCTCACAATCGACACACAATCATTACTAGAAATGTTAAGACGATTTTATGAACAGCAAACCAATAGTCGATACGTTACGTATAGCAAACATAATAGCGCAAAATGAATTTTATTACATTAAAAAGTATAGGTTTACATAGTTACACTCCACGATATAGTTGATACATATTATAAACGCTTCGATAAAACGTAACATTTATGGTGAATATTAATTCCGAGAATAAAACTTAACGAATTAAATATAAAACTAACCATCAAATAAGACACAGTGCAGAGACAGCGCTCAATGATAATGATAGTGAGAATGACCAAAATAAAGTATTTATAACTAAAAGAAATCACTAATCGTCAACAAATAAAATTTCAGAACCTGGAAGTGACCTTTCGCTCTGACCTCAACAGTGAGGTGGGAAATCCCGGCTGACGTGGAAAACCTCAATGGTCGCTATGTTTATGGCTGTGTAAGAAGGTTATGTCAGGTATCGCTAGGGCTAGGAAACCCCGCTTACTGTTTATATGGGTTGATTTGACTATTAAAGCTTGACCGGTTCAGTCTGTTATTGAAAACCTTGGCTCTGTAACCAAAATCCAGAACAGGAGAGATGATTTTGTCACATCCTAGTACACGTCTTTCAAAACTTTCGCGGTCTAGTGCAAATTGCTACCAAGGAGATCTGAGGTCCTCCTCTTACGGATCAAGAAATTAAATATTGACAGGCGCCGCGTCAAAACGAACCTAAGGTCAAGAAATACACGCAGTCGATAAGGAATCGGATCACTCGAAATGAAAATACAGTGTAAAAGATTAATCCTTTTTTGATAAAGTGCATTATTAAACAGTAACCAAACACTAAACTTTCAAAATGCCGTATAAAGTTTTATGAAAATATCACTAACATAGTTAATCACGGTACATTCTCAGTGTTTAATTTTAAGAGAAAAATGTATATCCCCATTAGAACATGTTGGTAATATGAGTAGTATACAAGGGTCCAACTGTTTAGCATTTAGGCGTAAATTAACAAAGATGTATAGCAGGCGCATTTCGCGCCAAATGTACACGAGAGACAATGGGAGTTAATCGGTCGTGCGCCGGAGGCGGGCGTCGTGACCCCTCGTGCGGCGGTCGTCGTGGTGACCCCTCGTGCGGCGGGCGGTGTGACCCCTCGGCGCTCCGGCTTGGCTCGTGACGTCGGTGCGTGGTGACCTCGGGGCGGATCGCGTGTCGGCGGGTGAACCCTCAGGGATTATCTCGAGTGGTTCGGACAGCGGCTATCGTCGCGGTGCTATCGGATCGGGGATTATCTCGGTTCGGTGAGACGCTATCGCGCCAGGTAGACGTTAGAAAATATTAGAAGTAAATATCGAGTCTAATGAAAAAGCAAGAGAAAATGAACGCGAAACTTAGAAATATTAAAATGAAACTTATTTTAAAATATTAACATGAAAGACCTCGGCAACATTCAATGTTGGTAGGCGTCATGTTCTCGCCGTATTGTCCCCGGTCAGGTGACCACTTAACTAAGAGATAACGCGCCAAGTCTCGTGATTTTGCTGATTGGGGTGGTTAGAGCTAAAAAGAGATGACGTGGTAGGGGTGAAGCACATGACCCTTGGCGTGTAAATACAGATACCAACCACATGGTAGCTATAACTAACATAAATGTCTGTGTTTAGAAGAAAAATTGGACTTATAGAAATCTATGTTAAGGCAGGAATTAACGATCGATACATATAGTGTTGGTATATCAGACTATAAATCGCCTGTAACACTAAGTAACCGACGAACAAATACATACCCTGTTCATTATTTTTTTTTTTGTCGGATCGTGGGGTTGAGTGGAAGTGTTGCTGATAGTAGGGTAAATCTCATTCCTGCGAGCATTAACTTCCTCGTAATCTAACTCCGGAACAGGATTCTCTAAACCTCTAAGCTCTGAACTTTCATCACTCTCCTCATCTGGTGCGCTCGAATGTAATATGGAAAGTGGCTGAATCTTCACCTGATCAGAGGTTTCATTTCGGTTTACCACACTTTCGGGGATCTTCTTGAAGATGGAATCTAAAGTTAACCCATTATTAAAGTAAGGATTAGGTGGTGTCCAAGATGGGAAAGCTTGCTCTTCCAATGACCACTCAGACTCTTCATAACTTTCCTCGTCTTCTGAGCTTGAACTTACACTAAAAAGTAGCTGGGCCATAGTAAGCAATTCTTGAAGTTACAATTCCACTAAAATGATTTTTTCCCCCCTTTTTCTGTTTAAATAGGGGACTTACCACCAACGAAATGACTGACCTCTGGATTAACTAATCAGAGAAAAAGATTACTGTTATCGTGATAACTAACCGCATTTTCAACTTGGAGTGCTGTCGAGTCTGACGCGTGGGTTACTTTAAATCGATTCGGCCCCAGATAAATCCACCTAGCGGGTCAATGGTGGGAGGAAATAATACAAGTGGCGGGTTACTTGAACGCGCTTTGACCCCTGATGCAATACCAGGAGTTCAATGACAGTCATAAATAGTTGGATACAACGAGCAGGAAGTTATATTCAAGGTCCAGAATGTTAGACCAAATCACTAAGATTTTACCACCAGAACACACAAATTTAGGCTCATATTCAAAAAGTCGACCTTAAAACGCTACAAATCTACTCCCATACTCATACAAGTTAGACACATCGAACAGTTAGTTATATCCAAAATCAAAAAAGTTAGACCAATCACAAACATTTTACTCCCAGAACACAAAAATGTAGGCTCATATTTTAAAAAGTCGACCTAAAAATTTCAAAAAGCTACTCACATAGTCATAATTGTTAGACACATCGAACCGATCGTTATTTCTAAAGCCCAAAAAGTTTGGCCACATCGCAAATATTTTACCCCAGAACACAAAAATTTAGGCTCATACTCAAAAAGTCGACCTCAAAACCATAAAAATCTACTCACATAGTCATACTAGTTAGACACAACGAGCAGGAAGTTATATTCAAGGCCCAAAATGTTAGACCAAATCACTAAGATTTTACCACCAGAACACACAAATTTAGGATCATATTCAAAAAGTCAACCTTAAAACTAAAATCTGCTCCCATACTCATACAAGTTAGACACATCGAACAGATAGTTATATCCAAAATAAAAAAAGTTAGACCAAATCGCAAACATTTTACTCCCAGAACACAAAAATGTAGGCTCATATTTAAAAAGTCGACCTACAAATTTCAAAAAGCTACTCACATAGTATTAATTGTTAGACAAATCGAACCGATCGTTATTTATAAAGTCCAAAAAGTTTGGCCAAAGCGCAAATATTTTATCCATAGAACACAAAAATGTAGGCTCATATTCAAAAAGTCGACCTTAAAACTCTACAAATCTACTCCCATACTCATACAAGTTAGACACATCGAACAGATAGTTATATTCAAAGTCCAAAAAACTTTATTTTAGACATCCCCATAGCAAAAATGTACCCATAAATCACTTTTATGATTGTTACCCCCTGACTATTTTTTAGGGATACGCCCATAAAATCGGTAAAAATCGTAAATGTTCACTCTAGGCATACCCCAAACTTTATTTTAGACATCCCCATTACAAAAATGTACCTATAAATCGCTTTTATGATTGTTACCTCTTGATTATTTTTTAGGGATACGCCCATAAAATCGGTAAAAATCGTAAATTTTCACAGTAGGCATACCCCAAACTTTATTTTAGACATCCCCATTACAAAAATGTACATATAAATCACTTTTATGATTGTTACCCCGTGACTATTTTTTAGGGATACGCTGATGGAATCGATAAAAAATCGTACATTTAGCACGTAGGCTTACCTAAAACTTATTTTAGACATCCCCACACCAAAAATTTACTTAAAAATCACTTTTGAAATTGTTACCCCCTTACCATTTTTGAAGGTTACGCCCATGGAATCGATAAAAATCGTAATTTTAGCACGTAGGCTTACATAAAACTTTATTTTAGACATCCCCACACCAAAATTTTACTTAAAAATCACTTTTGAAATTGTTACCCCCGTACCATTTTTGAGGGTTACGACCCTGAAATCGATTAAAAATTGAAATTTAACCTCAAGGCATACCGCAAACATAATATTTGACAACCCTACATATCAAATCGCAACAAAAATCAACAAAAAACTAGTAGTAAGGATATCGTGTTTTGAGCCGCTCATACTACGCGATTGCATCGTGCAAAATGCACCATGCAAAAATGTTAAAAACCATGTTCCAAACCTTTTCCTCACACTAGATTTTTGTTGATTTTTGTATTTTGTATTTTGTATCCAACTATTTATGACTGTCATGGAACTTTTGGTATTGCATCAGGGTCAAAGCGCGTTCAAGTAACCCGCCGCTTGTATTATTTCCTCCCACCATTGACCCACTAGGTGGATTGTATCAGGGGCCGAATCGATTTAAAGTAACCCACGCGTCAGACTCGACAGCACTCCAAGTTGAAAATGCGGTCAGTTATCACGATAACAGTAATCTTTTTCTCTGATTAGTTAATCCAGAGGTCAGTCATTTCGTTGGTCGTAAGTCCCCTATTTAAACAGAAAAAGGGGGAAAAATCATTTTAGTGGAATTGTAACTTCAAGAATTGCTTACTATGGCCCAGCTACTTTTTAGTGTAAGTTCAAGCTCAGAAGACGAGGAAAGTTATGAAGAGTCTGAGTGGTCATTGGAAGAGCAAGCTTTCCCATCTTGGACACCACCTAATCCTTATTTTATAATTGGTTAACTTTAGATTCCATCTTCAAGAAGATCCCCGAAAGTGTGGTAAACCGAAATGAAACCTCTGATCAGGTGAGGATTCAGCCACTTTCCATATTACATTCGAGCGCACCAGATGAGGAGAGTGATGAAAGTTCAGAGCTTAGAGGTGTAGAGAATTCTGTTCCGGGGTTAGATTACGAAGAAGTTAATGCTCGCTGGAATGAGATTTACCCTACTATCAGCAACATTACCACTCAAACCCACGATCCGACCAGAAAAAAAATATAATGAACAGGGTATGTATTTGTTCGTCGGTTACTTAGTGTTACAGGCGATTTATAGTCTGATATACCAACACTATATGTATCGATCGTTAATTCCTGCCTTAACATAGATTTCTATAAGTCCAATTTTTTCTTCTAAACACAGACATTCATGTTAGTTATAGCTACCATGTGGTTGGTATCTGTATTTACACGCCGAGGGTCATGTGCTTCACCCCTACCACGTCATCTCTTTTTGGCTCTAATCAGCAAAATCACGAGACATAGCGCGTTATCTCTTAGTTAAGTGGTCACCTGACCGGGGACAATACGGCGAGAACATGACGCCTACCAACATTGAATGTTGCCGAGGTCGTTCATGTTAATATTTTAAAATAAGTCTCGATAAGACTCGATATTTACTTCTAATATTTTCTAACGTCTACCTGTCCCACCGAACTGAGATAATCCCCGATCCGATAGCACCGCGACGATAGCCGCTGTCCGAACCACTCGAGATAATCCCCGAGGGGTCACCCGCCGACACGCGATCCGCCCCGACGTCACCACGCACCGACGTCACGAGCCAAGCCGGAGCGCTGAGGGGTCACACCGCCCGCCGCACGAGGGGTCACCACGACGACCGCCGCACGAGGGGTCACGGCGCCTGCCGCCGCCGCACGACCGATTAACTCCCCTTGTCTCTCGTGTACATTTGGCGCGAAATGCGCCTGCTATATATCTTTGTTAATTTACGCCTAAATGGAAAGCAGTTGGACCCTTGTATACTACTAATATATATATATATATATATATATATATATATATATATATATATATATATATATATATATATATATATATATATATATATATATATATATATATATATATATATATAAGTAGGATGAATGTCTTTGTTTAGAAATATTGGAACAATATAACCTTCTGCTAAGTCATGAAATTAACGATCGACCACTGTGGGTTGGCGGTTGTTATATCGGACTATAAAACACAATTAATACTAAATTAAACCAAGAAATTGCAGTGATCAAATACATACCGTGTTAATTCTATCTTTTGTTGCTTCGTCTTGTTTAGCGAAGTGATGAAAGTTGGGTAATTCTCATTCCATCGAGCGTTAATTCGCTCATAATCTATCTCCTGATCAGAATTATCTATACCTCTAATATCACTCGCTGACTGTTCTCTAATTATTACGGGAACATTCTCAACTTCACAAGTAATGTGTTTTTGAGTGCAGATCCCTAAACTTTGATGTGAATTGGTAACATTTCGATCAGAGGTTTCTCATGCGTGACATTTGGCTATTTGATTATGGAAGGCCCCGGTATTACTGCAAAGGAATTAAAATCCATAATTGCTAAACCGCCCGTGCCATCGGAATCATCCAAATTAATATCTCATCTCACAAACAAAGAAAGGTATCTGTAGTCCCAATCGTAGCAGTTTCAGAACAACCTAAAAGACATAAGGCGAAACCGCGCAGAAAGTGAACACAGCCAACTGTTCCCTGTCATACGATATTATCATTCATCGTAAACAAATGGAATATCGAAACATGATCAAAACGGATGAGACACATAGCTCACGGTGTGCCAGAGCCCCCAACTCAGTTGCTCCTACAACATCCAGACCTGGAATATGAGGAAACTGCAACAAGGAACACTTTTCATACATAGCCTGCAATGGTTCCTGCCGCCTATCCACCATATACCGGAAGTTCACGTCCTCCTGACAATGATGATCTTCATATTTTTTTTTTTTAATGTATAGCGCTTGATGATGTTATCCCATCGTTATTGACTTCAATTCCGAACATATAAACACACAGTTAGTTGTCAGATTATCCCCGTCGCACATCAAACAACAGACCGTAAGATTAGCGTATGGCCGGTCAAGGGATATACGATGAGCCATTACGATGATGTAGCACACACAACAATGTCCTTTAGATTCCTGATTACTCAAGAATTGTGTGACAACCCATCGGGAAACTTTCTCTTCTTGAAGATTGAATCTAAAGTTAAACCATTATTAAAATCAGCATTAGAGAACATCCAAATTGTGAAGGTTTGTTCTTCCCATGACCAATCAGAGCTTTCATCTCTCTCTTCGTCTTCTGAACTTTAATTTACTACAAAAACTAGTTGAGCCATACTACGAAAGTTTGCTGTTAATGTAAACAATGATTACACTTTCCACACTTGAACCTTTTGTTTTTTTCTTAACTCCTTCCTTGAACCCGCTCTTGTAAGTGCGAGTCGTGACACGTAATGTGTGGAATTGTGTTGCCTATATGTTAAGACAACCTAGGCTGCTGATACTGCAACCCCCTCCTATGACTCACCCGTCACAGCTTCTGCTTGGCGCTTTCATTGGAGGCCGCCGTGGGTTTCACCCGTGGCCGGGTGCTGATCGCCATAGTGCTCAGCGCTGTATTTCTGCAGACCAGTGTGCTAGTCTCTTGCAGGTGTCGTTCTTCGCTAGACTATGACAAGACAGCCAACATCGATAAAGTACTCAAAGAACACCGAGCAATAAAAGTCACACTTGAGGTTTAAAGCGCACAGCTTACTTCACCCATCACAATCACAATTACAATGAGAATGGTAGGTTTGTAGCTTCTCACTCGTGTTTGCCACAATCACACCTTCCGCATTATAATTCAGACACTGACAGGAACACTGCCATCTTCTAAACTGCACATAACCCCAATACACTGCGGTATTTGACTGATTATCTCTTCCACTAATGCCAGTTGCAATGTTACAGCTGGCCACAGACACGGCGAACCTGTCTGACACGACTCCGCCAGAGTGATAAATGACTTCTGGAATGTCATACTCCTATTGCATGTCTCTAGCGAGACCTCAGTGGTAAATAATGTCACAAATAATTGGAATTGGTCGTTGTTGCTAATGAACAACTCTACTCAGTACATGTCTGTAGCGAGACCTCCTTGATAACTAATGTCACAAATAACTGGAATGTTCGTTGTTGCTAATGCACAACTCTACTTGACGTCATGAGACGCACCAAAATGGCAGCTTATTTATATTCGAGCCATGGACTAAGCAATGTTTACTTTGAATTCCACGATATCTGTTATTGCAGCGAGTTGGCAGATTTTTGAAAATGTTTTCAAGGGTTTGAACATAAATGTTTGTTCACCGTTCGTTAACCTTCGCTGTAGATAAAGTCGTTAATTCGTTTCGGACGTTTGTGACCTTGGTAGCTAAGGACCTAACTTGTGCAAACGGATGGCATTGGCAAGGATCATTTTGAATCTATGAAGTGGGCTCATTTTGTGTTTAACTCAAAAGCATATGTGCTTTTTAACCAAAGACTTTTTGGGGGGGACTCAATGAAGATATCCCCGATGGAAGAATAAATTGTACTATTAGTCCCATAAATGATTCGCTTCCAGAGGTTTATGATGTAAACAAAGCAGTTTTGTCATTGCAAGTGAATAATGTCCACACCTATAATTGGTCAGGATTGTGTAGCACCAGCAGCTTTATAGCGAACACAGAAAAATTCACAGGATTGTGCTGTTCTGGAACAGCTATACCATGCTACCCTAGAATTGCCTTTAATGGGATTACTGTGACCACAAACCACTCTCCATGTGTGTGCCACATATTTACACCCCAGAAAGAAATACTGAATATAACAACATCATATGCCGTCTGTGATATCGTGTATATACCACAAACTAGGAGCCTCCTGTATGATTGATACAACTGTTGCACCAAACACTTCATCAGCAGAGCCAGATCTATGGAATGTTAATCTGACATTGTTCTTGAATGATGTCCAAGTTAATGAGACATCAGAATCGTGTGGCAGCAGCTACAAGAAGGGAGCAGAGAACATCAAGTTCTGCTGCTATAAAGGAGACTTGCCTTGCTATCCCAGAATTGCCTTAAATGGGATCAATGTAGTTGAAAACTTCTCCTCTTGTGTAAACTACACATTCACATCCAAGAGTGAATCAGTGAAGGTCACAAAATCATATTCTCTCTGTGGTTTTACTAACTACAGGTCAGGTGGCTTCTGTTGGATTGAAAATGATAACTGACCACCACTGTGTGTCTATATGTTTGTAATTGGAGTCATCAACGATGGCCTGACATCATCAAGTGCTACGACGATCATCATTTTCGGGAGGACGCGAACTTCCATGATATATGGTGGATAGGCGGCAGGAACCATTGAAGGCTATGTCTGAAAAGTGTTCCTTCTTGCAGTTTCCTCATATTCCAAGTCCGGCTTGTTGCAGGAGCTACTGAGTTAAGTGCTCTGTGCACACCGTGAGCTGTGTGTCTCATCCGTTTTGATCCTGTTTCGATATCCCGCTTGTTTACGATGAATGATAATATCGTATGACAGGGAACAGTTGGCTGTGGTCACTTTCTGCGCTGTTTCGCCTTATGTCTTTTGGCGTGTGCTGAGACTGCTACGATGGGGACTACAGTTACCTTTCTTTGTTTGGGAGATGTGTTAGTAATTCGGATGATTCCACTGGCACGGGCGGTTGAGCAATTATGGATTTTAATTCGTTTGCAGTGATACCGAGGCCTTCCATAACCAATAACGAATAATAACTCTACTCAGTACATGTCTATAGCGAGACCTACATGATAACTAATGTCACGAACAACTAGAATTGTTAGTTGTTGATAATGCATAACTCTACTCACTGCTTATCTCTAGCGAGACCTTCTTGGTAGCTATGCCCCAAATTAACTAGAATGTTCAGTATTGATCTGAGTATTATAACTCATTGTTTAACTGTCATGAATCTAACCGTCCTGTTCAACTAACACATCGCGACTGACTAACCTACTACTGGTTGTGTACTTTTTTCCAACTGCCCACGGTACCGGTTGAATTGCTACCCTATTTCCAACCGTCCGCACAGAGCTTTCGATTCCTCTCGAATGACTCTCCACTAATGATCTCCAACTCACCTCTTTCTTTCCACCAATCATTCTTTTCCTTACACTTTTTACCTGGTTCTGACAATTCCCGTGACCCCTCGACGTGATCACTCTCTCACGTTTTCCACTGACTTTCATGACTCTCTTTCATTCCTCCTTCTCTCCCCTTGACCTTCACTCCCTTATCCCCACTCTCAACACACTCTTCCCCTTCTCTCTCCCTGTTTCACTGCCTTCTACCTTCTCCTAGTTATTTATCCACTCTTAATAATTCAATTGTACTACCCTCCTTCTCTACTCCCATTTTTCTCTACCCCTTCCTATCTCTCCTACTTCTCTCTGGAGCCTCCTCTCTAATTCCTGATAGGGCTCTTACAGCAAACACTCCTCACTACCCTATCTTCTACTCCTTATACTGTCCTTATTTACTCCTCTCTTCCCTTTGCTAATTATACCTCCCGTAGCTTGTGTTATCTCTATTATATCTGTGGTAACTTTCCCTCTTATTTTCTCTACTCCTGCCATTATACCGTTGCCTCCTCTCTTCCACATCGGATATATCCCTATCTATTCTTTCCCCCAGCTCTCTTGTCATTCTTGCTATGTCCGCTGCAGTTAGACTCCATGGAGTATTCTTCGTTTCTGTACTCTGCGCGTCCTCTATTTTCTGTGCTCTCTTCATTTCAATCATTTCGTCTAATGATTTTAATCTCCATGTTCTATCTAATCTTTTCCTTGCACTAGGCAATACATTGTTTTCTATACCACTACTGTATCCAACCTCCCTGCCTAATCTTTTCTTCTTTCTATCTTGACCTTGCTTCAGACTTAATCTTTTTTCTTTATCTGTCCCTGTTACTACTATTTCACTAATAATTTCTGCCTGTATTCCCCTATCATCTGTGTTTCTTTCTCTGTTTGTCACTGTCCCCCTATTCCTTGTTCCCTTTCCCACCATTTGTGTAGTCCTATCTGTCCAATCTATCTCAGTTTGAGTGAACTTTTGCTCTTTTTATCCTTCTCGTTAACTATGTCATTGTCCGTACCTTCTCCAATATTAATATATGTTTTTATGTCCCTATCTTCTTGCCTTGTCTGTGTCCCCCCCCCCCCCCCCCGTCTCATGTGTCTTCTTTACTTTCCTACCCTTTTTAGATTTCTTAGAACCTAACTTTTCTACTTTATTCATGTCATCTTCATCTGCCGTCAAAAACTCTTCATCATCTGATCTGTCTGCTATTTTGTCTGTTGTCCTCCTAAATTTATCATTCTGTCTCGTAATCGTCTTGTTTATACTGAGACTATACAACCTATCTTTTATTCTATTTTCTAGTCTCTCTCTTCTTACTCTAATACTGTTTATATACTCTGGTTTTGTCTTTAGGTTGTCTTCATGACTCTTTTCTATCGGTCTAAACACTTCTACCTCTCTCTCATTATTTGTTATCTTATGTACTTGATTTAGAATCTTATTTAATATTTCGCAATTTTGATACAATGTTATCGCTCAATTTTTTCGCTTGAATTAACTAAGAATTTCCAATACATAATCTGTCCAAATTCTCCAAAATACTCTCTAATCTGTCCTTCTGTAATGTCCTTCCTTAACCCCTTTACTAATATTTTACAGCTATTTGTTCTCTTGTTCCTCCGCTTACATTGATTCGCTATGTGTCCTCCTTTGTTACATCTATAACATCTCTTAATCTCCTGTATCCTATCTACTATTCTCTGGTTCTGCCCCTGGTATCTCTGTCTCATGTAGTCGCTTCCCAATTTCTTTACTACCTCACCCATTTTCTGCATAGCTTGCCACATATATCCTTCCTGTGACATTCCTTCCATCTTTCCCTTATATTTCTATTCTATATACTCCTTCTTTGTATTACTCTAATCTTCCAAACTCTTAATCCCTCACTTTGCTATCCTTACTCCTTTGATGACTTTTTTCTCTTCTTGTGTTAATTTCTCTTACTATCCAACTTTCTATATTGTATGACATGGATCACAGGAGTAAATAATAACCGGTGTCAACGTTAAAGTTTATTATATTATACATTTTCTTAAGATCACCATAAAAGCCAGTATAGGGTTAATGTTATATAATTTACATTTAAATATTAAAAGAATCAAAGAGAAATATAGGAGAATTCTCAACAGAATAGTATGGTAAGAGAGTAGAATTAATCAACAATTTCAAAGGTAGAACGTGATGACAAGACAACATTACCCACATCAGCAGACATGATACTATATATATATATATATATTTACACATACACACATCTATAAACGCACAAACATATAGAGAACCAATTGGGGCTGTATTCAGAAAGCCACCAGTAGCACCTCAATCTGCTGAGGACATTTCACTACATGAACTTGATTTCACCGACAAACACACCTTGTATAATTTTGAAAATTGTTTCCCCCCCCCCCCCACCTTTTAACCCCACCAAACGGGACAGAGATTTAACTTTCTTGAAAGTTTCTGCCACTGGTAGCCAACTCGCTTTTTTCTTTCAACTGGTAAGGTTTCTGTCACGTGAGACTTGTACACAAGACCTATGTTTTATCGTCCAGTTGTGATAGGACTCGGTATTCGATCCTACCAATCTTGACATCTGGTATCGCTAGAAAAACGAAAAACATTACAGTTCTGTACTGAAATGTCACCATTGTGAAAAAAATAACTTCTCATTTACTTTATCATCTACAAACATCTAAACACAATTCACCTTAATCCGAATGGTTGTGACTCCCTTTCCGATATAGAAATAATCACCATAAACGATAGGATCTCCATTGACTATCAAAATATGAGACTCGTTCAAAAGATCTGGACCATCCATTTTAAGTGCAAATTTAACTGATTTAAAACAATCGACGTCCACGAGTTTGCTGACATCAGGGGTTTGGCATGTAATTCGGCTGCCGTTTGCATGGACACTACATCTCTCCTAGTTAAAAAGAAATATCAATATAATGGAGCAAGAAATTCTATGATTTAATTTTTGTTTCAATTTATACAAGAAAAGAGATACGTAGTAGCGGTTAGTGAATTGATTTACTCTAGACAAGAGGTCGTGTTAAATCCTCTGGAATAAGCTTCTAGGTTCACCCAGACGTAAATGTGTACCGTAGCTTTATTTCTGGAAAAGAAAGACGGCCTAGCCTAGCGCTGACCACCATACCTAAAAGCGTTATAATAAAAAGACATGGACGCTAAAGATCACATCCACTTGTGCTAGCTATCGTGTGATATTTATTTCCTGAACTTGACCTGTCCCTGAAGTTGTTTGTCAACCTATTTTCTGGGCTTGTTGACGGGTCGTGTGTTTATCCCACACTTTTATCCACTAACAGCTAGGAACTTCCCATTCACACAACATTTTATGTCCGACTACCGCCCTTCCTTCCTCCCCACCTCGATCCACTAACAGCTAGGAACTTCCCATTCACACAACTTTTTATGTACGTCCACCACCCTTCCTTCCTCCCCACCTCTATCCACTAACAGCTAGGAACTTCCCACTCACACAACTTTTTATGTCCGACTACCACCCTTCCTTCATCACCAATTTTGTCCACTAACAGCTAGGAAAATTTCAATTCTCCTGAAACTTATGTCACTAACTACTGGCGACTGTCATTCTGATGTTACTGTTATCTCAAATTTAACTTTGAGTAAACAACTCCTAACTCAGACTATCTCATTGTATGTACCTTTACAACTTTTTAAAGCAATATCTAAAAAACTGAATATAAACTATTTGTCTAGACACTCTTGGTGGAAGATAAACGCTACCACAGAGAAAGTTCTCACACCGGTACTAAATGTAATGTCTCTAGAGTATGATAGGTTCCAACTACCATTATATGTATTAACAAAAACTTACAGTGAAGCCGAAGATATTGTTCCATTGCTCCATGAATGACATTATCATCGTCAATCGTAAAGTCTCCCCACTGTCAAGATTTTGACCTTCAAAAGTCAACGTCACTCCGCCACTAAAAATAAAGAAAGAGGTAAATATACATGATGTTGTGTGGGCTAATCAGGCTGAACAGTAATACTATTTATAATACAATATAATAAAGAAATATAATAATACTTATAATAATAGAGAATAACAGCACATATTTACAGTCAATAGTCAATGTATCATTTTGAGTGCAATGGTGTTCCATTGTAGTCAATCTTCGAAACAAGCACGGCACAAGATGACGATTAACGTTACAACTATATACTAGTTCTGTAGAGCAGTGATTAGTTAACTAGTCCACCGAGGATATGTAGACAATTTTGTAGAGCAGTGAATGGAGAAAATTTAAAAAATTGTAAAAAGTGGTATGGTAACAGCTTTACGTAACTGAGAAACAAAACAAAAGTAGAACTACGTTTCGGCTAAGTAGATTCGTCAACTGGAATATAAACAACACAATGATATATAAGGATATATCTAACCTTTCCACTGCGTCTTTAAATTGTCAACACAAAGTGATGACATCAACTAATGATAACGTTGTTAGTGACGAGCCATGCTCCCCACTGACCACATATCAAAGTCGGCGTTGACGCTGCACTGCTGCACTGACTGTCAGCCTCCTCCATGACAGCCTTGCTGGAAGGATGGACTCGTGATTTGCGTCACTGCCTGACTGCTTCTTACTTGATGGAACAGCCGCTCAAAGCTAGCCAGGAAACTAATGCTGAGCTTCCCCTTGTGATCTCCGTATAGCGGTACTTCGTGATGTTTCACTGATGGACGGCCATGTAGACGTTCAGACCCCAGACTTCTACCCAACCCGACTGTTCGTTCTTCACCATAACGATCATACCAACAAAAACTGTCGAAATGTCTGACCAAAACTGTTCACTCGTAAAATAGGACTGAGTTTTTTCACAGTTCATCTGACCAATAACACCACAAAGTAGACAAAACCAGCGACTTACTCAGCTCTTGGCTGCTCACACATAATTAACATGGAATATTCAGCTCTTTCACTAAAGCTGAAACATTTAGCGATCTCCTTGCTCGCACATAATGAATATGAAAAATACTCAGCTTTCCAACTAAAGCTGAATCAGTTAGCGATCTCCTTGATCACATATAATGAATATTACAAAGCTGAATTGGTTAGCGAGCTCCTTGCTCACACGTAGTGAATATTCACAATACTCAGCTATCCAACTAAAGCTGAATTAGTTAGCGAGCTCCTTGCTCGCACATCCTCATCTTGATACTTCAATTGTCCAACTAACACTAATTAATGGCTGAACTCCTAGCGCAAACATAATTCATATGCACGTTTTTAACACGACACATTTGAAGGTTGGTAAGCCATAATGGCAACCGTCTTCCGGCGACCCCGCTCTCAGGTCTACCGTATGAGTAAAACTCTCTACCTATCCCTGTAATTCGAGTATATCTTTCATCTTCAGCCAATCCCCAATATTCTTACATCCTCTTCCCCTCTAATTGAACCCTCTCAAAATCCTGAGAATTCGTTCTTAAAACTGAGCTGATTCTCTCACTCACTCCCCATGAAAAGTCCACGTTTTCCTGAAACACTCACTCATGTTATTGTTACACATTCTCACACTCCCACTGTTAATTATACACTGAACTCTTAACTACATGACGTTAATATGCCAGACTATCAAAGAAGGAAAATAAGTCACTTTATACCAGCTTCGCATTTCTATACATCTTGATGCCTTTACCCTTTTTAGAGTGACAAGTAAACGAGTTGGTAGAGCAGTGATTAGTGGCTTGTTCTACTGAGGACTAGGGATTAGGTTAGATCCCTCGATCAACAGATTTCTAGGTTTACCCAACTTGAAATAAAAAGAAAAAAAATTAAAGTACAATAAGGACAATGAGACCTTCATCTTTATACACAGTCTCGAAGAGTGACGGGACAATTTCCTCCCTTTTATTTTCAGTTCTATTTCACTCAGACCCTGGCTACCGTTAACAAAACGTTGCCAACAGAGTGTGTATCTCTGCTCAAAATGTTCTATTTCAGGTGTCATTTGTTCTAGTCATGTCGTGTCTATCTTACAAGGTCCAGCTGTTCTGGTGACGATTTATAAAACTAGTCAGAGCGAGATCTTAGCATTTTGTGTTTCATGGTTTGCTTCCTACACCAGCACTTTTGTTAGTGAACATCTTTATTTCTGTCATTATTATAAATTGAATAAAACTTTGTTTATTCACGATATTTTCGTGTCGTTCTTTAACAATTCCTTCAATAAATTGAATAAAACTTTGTTTATTCACGATATTTTCCTCTAGTTCTTTAACATTTCCTTCAATAAATGTAAAAAAAAAAGATTATTTTTCTGATTATAACAGGCTTCACCGTTGTTCCCTTTGTTTACCAATGTCAGACAAATTGAACTTAAAAGTTCAAAATATTGCAATTTGTATCGTAGCAGAGAAGGCCAATTTAACGTTTTTTTAATGGTGTCATATGAAGAGAAATGGTTGTTGAACGAACGTAGAAGTTTGAATTTTTCTGTTAGCGGGTTGCTTTAGATAAGACGTTTTTTTTAACAAGCCGATTTAATTAAACAAGATTTGCTGCTTAGCGAATTGCTTTGTATAGGATTTGACAATTAGCGAGTTCCTTAAGATAAGGTGCGTCCGTTAACGAGTTGCTTTAGATAAGATTTGCCTGAGAGCGAGTTGCTATATATTGTGATTTGTGCCTTGAGATAACAATGTATTCATCGTGTCTCCAGTACACACTTGTTTCGGAATGCTTCACTAGTTTTTGATTGTGGCACATTCTATTTTATTTACATTTTTATCATAGTGATCATTTAATTTTCTTCCATGTCAAAGAGGTTTAACACCATTATAATGTTTACTTTTCTTTTTAGCGCATTTTACTTAGAATCATATTAATGATATTGAAAAATGTAAACATATTCTTTTATAATAATGCAACAACACAGCCATATTTAGTAGTAAGGTCAGCGGACAGAGAATAAAATTCTAGAAAACACACATAATCGTGATGTCTTTAGCTATTTTATAGCTCGTTTCAAATCACTTGCCAAACTTCAATATGCTATTGCTCAGAAACCGTTTGTTAAATCCTGTTGAAATTTTCCAAATGTTATTAGAATGCAAAAGACCCTTTAAATGTATATTTAACAAATATCTTGCAGCTGCAGTTTTTTTAAAGCGGCGAATTTCTTTGATGTTTGTTAAAATTGTAAATTGTGAACCCCTAAATAATAGAAATTACCGTAGTTGCTGGTCTATGATTAATTTTCACTAGGTAAAGACGTGGCCGTAATGGGGAAATAACTGAATAAGGAAAAACACCAGGAGAATTATTGTCTTCTCAGTTCGAGGACGGACGATAATATCAAGGTATACCTGTACGTCCAATTTTCATAGTTGTGTGGTCCTGAAAAGGACCGTTTGTTGAACTAATTTAAGGTAATATAGGGGCCAACATTGTGGGGGCTATATACTTTCATTCTGAATGAGACGAGTCTAAAAGATTAATAACTGTTTGGGGTTGAACATTCCACAAACCATCATTTTTCCAATATTCCTCTTCCTGTTTTAAGACGTGGTCTTCACATTTAGCCCAATAATCTTTGTCTATATTTAATAAAGCGAGATTAGCAAGAGTCTTTACATCGCATATTTTGAATGTTGTATTTTCATCTGCCACTTGTCCTTTTAATTTTGCCCAGATTAGTTCTATTAGATTTAAATGAGCATGGTAAGGTGGCAGCCTCAAACTTATATGACCGTGCTCTTGGATAATCTTATCTATTTCAAAAATCTTTGTCCTTTGTTTTTGCTTTACTAGAGATAGTAATTCAGGTTTTAAGTACATGTTATTAAATTGTAAGTGCTCCTTTGTGAGCCATATCTTAATAGCATCTTTTGTACTGGATGACGTCGGGACTTTATCTTCAAGTGCAACAATGTTGTGGTACGCTGCATTGTCCATTATTAGGCAAGATGGTCGATCTAGTAATGGGAGAACAGAATTTTCAATCCAATGTCTAAATATGTGACCATTCATCTCAGAGTGATAATCCCGATTGTCTATGGATTTTGAAAGAAAAATGAGCTCTGCATTCTGTATTAGTCCATGTTGTCGACTACCTGCATGAGCAATTATCAAGCGCTGTCCTTTGCTGCTAGGTATTAATCTCTTAATCTTTCCATCTGATGACTGCCATTCCCTTTGGTTAGTGTGGTGAGCATTGATCCATGTTTCATCCAAGTACACAATATCATAACCTTGCTTGCGCACCTCTTTTACTTCACGTAAGTACTTGCTTCTCATGACTACTATATGTGGCTTCTCACAGATGATGTTTCGTCCATTGGAATACTTTCTGAATGTAAAGCCTGCAGCTCTCACTTTCCTCCATAATGTAGACTTTGATATTTCAATACTGTTGTTCTTTTTCAGCGAAATTTTTAATTTTCTTATTGTAACAGTTTCATTCATACCCAACATTTTGCGAATTTCACTTTTAATAAGTTCACTGTCGAAATTATCCAACATTTTTGCTCTTCCTTGTGATTTTGTATATTTTTAACATTGACGGTCACGTGCTTGAATCCAGCGATTAAATGACCGTTTAGATAAATCCAAAATGTGTCTTGTCCTATTCTCAAGGTTTTCTAAAGAATGAAATAATCTTCCTCGTTTAGCCTCTTTGCAAAAATAGTCATACATTTTTATTGCGATGTTTTGTAAACTGCAGAATTTCATTTTAAGACTCATGATAAATGTTATTGTTCCACGTCTACACCTATGAATGAACGGAAATGGAACACACAATTTGTCATGTTTTTTACAAGTGTCTATTTGTGTCAAAAAAATCACGGGGAAAGCGTGCAAATACGTCAATTCTACCGTGTATGGATTTGTACTGGCTATTTTTAGTTTAAAATACTGTAAACATTACGTTTTGACTACATCAATGGGTCGTTACAAATTTATATAAATCAAATAAGCAACAATAATAACCAAATGTTTTTTTAAATGAAATTAATTCCCTGTTGGGTTCTAATCATTATAACTTTACATGCAAATTTTGGATATCTTACAACAAGAGGTTAAAAAGCTATCGATTTTAAAAGTTGGGCAAGAGTTATGAAACAAGCTATAGTTAAGGGCGGCTGATGTAATTCTAGTGACAACCGTCCCTGCTCTCAAAATTAAAAAAACGTCACAAAATTGGGGTATTTACTTTTTGCCCGCTGACCTTACAACTATAGTTAGCTGTGGCTGCAGCTTACATTTTCAGTTTATTTAAAAAGTTTAATGATTGACACCTGAAAGCTTCTGATACTCGGATTCTACCTTAATCGTCCAACCTGACCCTGTTTGAACTTTGCTCACACTGCAGCTTCTTGTTTTCTATCTGTAGCGAGAGGTCAACAGTAAACTGAAATCGCGACGAATTCGTCAGTGACATGTAGCATTCATCTGCCCCTTTATCTTAAGCTGTCTCCCTTACCTGTTACTATACTCTCCAAAAGTCTATCCTTCTCTACCTTCTCTAAACCATCACGTAGTTTTATGTGTCCAAAGTATTTTATTGTCCATGTCTATATGTTTCTTAACAACCAGTTAACTAGTTGACTATGACACATTGCGATTATTGATTGCTAGCATGGCCTAGTCATCGGGCGTAATACCGACCATATTACCCCAAAAATCAGGTGCTGAAGGTGTGTAAAAATTTATGGTCACTAACACCATATTGCCTATACGTCACTTGGCGTGACAGGGGTACTTTACTACTTTTTTATGGCTTAGTCATGCGACATATTCTTGTTAACAATATGTGTGCATACAATAGCTGTAACTCTAGCACACTGGAACATCAAACACACTATTGTTACTATGAACGACGCGCCCTTAAACCAGCACAAACACTCATGTATCTCAGATCTACTGTCAAAGTCGCCCTCTTCATCGTGGAAGCCACACCATTAATATTTACACAATGGCTGTCGATTATTTGAATTTAATATTAATGAGAAATGTATTAATGCATCAAAACTATAGATCAAATAGATTTCAAATAGATCTAAAACTTGGTCAATATAGTCAAGATGTAAATACAGGCTAAAAAAATTCCAGTGAGCGGCACCAGAATAAAAAGAAACATCAAATGATAGAACAAAGTAATCAATTGAAAAGGTGCAATGTTTTAGACTTCCATCCACTATATCAACACTAAGATACCGAAGATTAAGACAGCTGGGACATGTCAGAAGAATGGCAACAGAAACATCCACAAGCAAATATTGTATAGGGCACTTAAATATATGGAAAGCGACCTGTGGGTCGGTTAAAATTGAGATGCAAAGATGCCTGCAAGGCATCCCTCCGTGAATTCTCCGTAAGTAACAAATTCTGGTAAAAGCCAGCATGTGATAGTATCACACTGAGAAGATACACACAAAGCGGCATGATACCATTTGAGCAGGAAATAAAGTCAAAGTCAGAAGAAAAAAGTCACAAGAGAAAGAGGTCGAGACCGCTGATGAAAAACTGTCATTCTAATATTGGCAAGTTCAGCCATGAGAGAATCTGCTAGGCAAAACAGTGTCTGGCAGTTAATATAGATCGGTAACTGACTGTTTTCAACCGTTTCTGAAGGCCTTTTTATAACAATTAGCTAGGCATCAGTTTACTAAACCCACTACTTAATCTGGTCCGTCTTTTAGCTTTTCCTCATCCGTCATTTCCGTTGATCAGTCAAACACTGGCAGACATTGACGTGTAAAACAAAGACAATATAAGGGGAGATCTGTTATGGTTGTTATTAGTCATTCGTGTTTCGTTTGTGAGCAGTGAAAGGAAGACGATATTGGATCATGAAGCCAGAGAAATTCTCTAAGTCACGCTTTCATGTACAAACCTCCTTTTCATATTTAATTGTATGTTCACGAGTTGATTCACTAAATAACACTTGAGGTACCATGATTTGATGTTAGTCTTACCTTGCAATTGTTTCTTTGGGTTTCATGCTAGTGATTTTTGGATTAGGACGAAACTGAAATTTCGTCTCTAACGTCGTTTTGAAATTGTCGATTGATATCTTGATAACTCCCCAATGTGGGTTTCTCTGATTATCTCTAACCACTTGACAAATAAGGACTTTTCTGCATTGAAATATAGAATACATTATAAGATGCATTAAATGTAAACATTTTTAAAACGAACATGGGTAGCACATATAGTAATTAAACTATTCGTTCTCTTCATTCCTTACCTGGAAAACGACAAAGAAGACTTGCGGCGACGTTTTTTTTTCTAATTTGACCATAGTCGTTGGTTTCAGAGTGTCCCATGACAGGTTCACACTAAACATCTATTCTACTCACTATTCACTGTCCTCCGTCAGACTCTCCTTGGACTGCCTCTTTCTCACTTTTCCTCGGGAGTTTCATGTTTGACTTTTGGGATTACCTCATGATCTCCCCTGAGCACATAACTAATCCAGCTCCATTGTCTGTCTTTTGTTATCAATGTTTCCATCTCCTCTTGGTTTATGAGTTTATTGATTGCAACACACTTTGCCTTTTGTGATCTTCTTCAGCATTCACATCTATCTATCAATAAAGATGTAATATTGCTACAATTAAATTGTTGCTCTTTAGAATTTTTTGCTCAAGAAACGGGAATCGAATGAATTAGTGAACATGCATTAAATTAGATATGTAGCTTTAATTCTCTCTACATTTACTCTTTCACATAAAGTATACGGTTTTGTGCAAATAAATAAATAAATATGCTGTTTACTGCAATGGAGCCCATACAAGAAAAAAAGCAGGAAAGATCTAGGACAGGAACTCATGAAGAAAAAAAGTCAAGGGGAACTTCTAAAAGATTTGCTAAGGCTGGAAGGAAATACTGAACATGTAGAAAACAGCAAAGGAATGAGTAGAAAAACGCCCGTGGACTATGATCTCAAAAGAGGGATCAAGTGTTTTGATTGATTGGTTAATTCATTGGACAATACTGCTTGAATGCAGTGAGACCAAGACGAACAGGTTAGGTCAGACGAAGTGCACCCCGCAGAAGATGGTCACAAAACGTGCAAAACATAAAGGCTTGCTAGTTGTCGTTAAACAATGCTTCTCAATTTATTTTAATTTGCGACAACCTTTTATAATTATCAAGTGACCTGTGATCCACAACTTGGTTTTGTCACAACAAATAAGAATATGCGATCTCATTTTATAAAGACCAAGTAACCTGCAACGGATTCAGAAAAACCAATAGCTGTACTGATGCTATATTTACTTTGAGACAACTATGTGAAAAAACAATAGAATATGACAGAAACCTAAATATAGTGTTTATGGACCAGGAAAAAGCGTGTGATCGTGTGGACAGGAACAAACTTTGGCAACCTCTAGAAACCTACGGTGTAGCCAGACACATACTAGATAATATAATGGCATTATATAAAAACAGTAAAAGTGCCGTTAGAACTTCGGAGGGTTTGTCTGAATGGTTTCAGGTTACAACAGGTGTAAGACAAGGATGTGTCCTCTCACCACTCCTCTTCATCATATATATGGACAAAATAAATCTCGAAACAACCAACAATAATGAGAAATCAAATAAAAACTTAGAGGTATAAAATTCCAACATCAACGAGCAACTAATTCGCAGATGACCAATGCCTAATATATGAGGATGAGAACCTACTACAACAGCATTTAACATCTCTAGATAAAAGTTGTCCAAACTACAAAATGAAAATTAACACAGCAAAAAACAGAGGCTATGAGAATAAGCAAATTAAGACACCCACTAAACATTGGGAACAAAGATAAAGAAATAAAACAAGTAAAGGAATTCAAGTATTTAGGCACAATGTTCACAGAAGATGGAAAACTAGACAGAGAAATTGACATGAGAATACAAAATGCAAATGCTATTACATACCAGCTTTCACCATTGTTAAGATTCCAAACATTTCTATGCCAGCTAAACAACAAATGATAAATAGCCTTTTCATACCAACTTTGTGCTATGAAAGTCAAACATGGACCCTTTCTAAATCACATTTCAGAAAGATCAATAGATGCGAGATGCGATGCTTGAGAAAAGTAACAAACAACACAAGAAGAGATAGAATACAAATGAAATCATAAGAAAAATGGTAGGAATAAAACAATGCAAAGAATATATAGAGCAACAACAACTTAAATGGTTTGACAACCTGGTCAGAATGAATCCTCACCAATCACCATCGAGGGCGTTCTTCTCGAGAATGCATGGAAAAAAGTCCAAGAGGAAGATCTAGAGGAAGATGAATAGATGCAGTGATAGAGACATGTAACAACAAAGGAAAATAAATAATTCAGACAGTTCGAGCAGCGCAAGAACGACAAATAATATAACCACGACACCTTTTAGGTATCAGTGAAAAGAGAAAAGAGGAAGAACCTGCAACTCTATTTTTCCAAACCTGCGTTATTTTTTAATAAAAATAATATTCGTGTAATCTGATCTGAGGCCCCATCTTATACAAATCAATATAATGTAAAACGTAAAAAAAAAACAAGTATTAAAAACATCGGTAGTAAAATTCGTGGAAAAATAATATCGTTATTTGGTGTTATGTAAAGCTATTCTTGGCTTATGTATGTGCGTCCATGATAATTGCACAATAGGAAAAAAAACATTTGCAGGCAACAGAAATGTAATTTTACAGAAATAGTTAAGAGAACACCAAGGGCATTAAAGAAAATGTAATATGAGCGTTATGAAATGTCAAAGCAAAAACATAAAGCTAATTAACGACAGTGGAGTAAGTTATTATTTGATGTCATATGACGAAGAGAGAAGAGCTGCAAAAATCACGGAAATTTAACAAACTGAGAATAGAAGAGAAAGAAGAGAAATAAAATAAAATAAAATATATAGTTGAAGAGAATGATTTGGTAAGAAGTCAGCAGTAGATAGATAACAGTTGAGGTAGAAATTGTTGAGATCACCTA
The DNA here is from genome assembly GCA_032433765.1 of Megaustenia siamemsis. Taxonomy (NCBI): domain Eukaryota; kingdom Metazoa; phylum Mollusca; class Gastropoda; order Stylommatophora; family Ariophantidae; genus Megaustenia; species Megaustenia siamemsis. The sequence goes on along the minus strand of JAVIAB010000125.1, from coordinate 69,569,214 downwards.
CGCACGATATATGATATTGAAAACTACAAAGAAGAAAGTAATTTGACGGGGAAAATGACAAGATGTTTTAAAGGTTGACAACTCAGACAATACTACAAGGTATCAAGAATGCATAATTTACAGATTTAGCCAATGAGAATTTACTTTTACAAGCTGAAACGTTAAACTAATAATACAGCGAACAAACATATGTCTAAGTGGGAGAGAAAAAATAAACAGTACAATCTGTTCTTTCAGATCTCTTTGCTTCAACCAGAGTGTAAGTGATGATATGATCTGCACTGACCCTTCTGGATGACAAACTTTTGTGGCGACGAGAGAAACTCAAGCTGCTCCTAGAATGTAAATTTTAAATTTAAATCTCTAGACCGAAAGAAATACAAAATATTATAATCATTTTTGTTTAACTCTTGCGGGTGAGAAGTCCACGATAAAGTGCGAATTTGATGCTTAAGGCACTAAGTCAAGAGAAACAATTCCGAGGTGAGATAACAGCACCGATATTTAGAGGAACTGAACATCTTATGGCGATACAACTGAAATGAGCTTCTATGTCTGACATCTACAGTAGCAGAATGGAATTTGAAAAAAGTGGTATGGTTATATGAGGAAAAAATGAAGAAGAGGAAGAAGAAGGGAAGATGAAGGAAAGGTGAAATGAAGAATATGGAAAGATGAAGGAAAGGTAAAGCAAACAATAAGGGAAGATTAAGGAAACTGTGAAGTGATGAAGAAGGTTGCTGAGAAAACCAGATGTATATGGCAACAAATGCACACGAGAAGAGGAAGAACGCAACTTTAATAAACATGCATGAAGATGGAAATTTATAATTTATTTATAGGTATAATACATACATTGTATTATTAATTAAGAACATGCCCTTTGGCGTCTTGACAGACGATTGGTAGCAAGCAATCATTAGTGTCTTAAGCTGGATGCTATTTTACTGAATAGCTTCTCTTGTGGCTGAATCTACCAATGCTGGATAGACAGATCCGACCGTAGAATTAACAAAATGTATTTGTGGTTCCTGGCCTGGTCTCCCTTCTCCTGCGCCTTTTGTCTTCTCAATTTGATATCAACGCTGCCTTAAGTGTTGTGCAGTTTTTTTTCTAAACTTTTGTTCTCCATGTGCTACGATCTGCAGCCAGATTTTCCCAGTTTCTTTCACTGATAGAGAATTCACTCAAGGAAGCCCTGCAAACATCTTTATATCTCAGCACTGAACTACCCTATGGACTTTCCATCCCTAAGTTCGCTATACAATATTTGTTTGGGAATAAAAGTAAGAAGCGACCACAGTTAATATTTAACACAAACTGAAACATGAAATGAATTCTCACTTGTCACGATTAATAATAGTACACAACCAACCGCCGACCTCGACTTTGGTTGAACTGCCGACCTTCAAATTTTGACCATGAAATGTAAGATTTGTACCTCCAAACGCTGGGCCGAACTTGGGTGAGAATGTAGTCACGACAGGAGTCTGGTGAGATAAAGGTAAATATCACATTGACAGTGTACAGTAGTCTGATGAGATAAAAGTAAATATCACATTGATAGTGTACAGGAGTCTGGTGAGATAAAAGTAAATATCACATTGATAGTCTACAGTAGTCTGGTGAGATAAAAGTAAATATCACATTGATAGTGTACAGGAGTCTGGTGAGATAAAGGTAAATATCACATTGACAGTGTACAGTAGTCTGATGAGACAAAAGTAAATATCACATTAATAGTGTACAGTAGACTGATGAGATCAAAGTAAATATCACATTGATAGTGTACAGTAGTCTGGTGAGATAAAAGTAAATATCGCATTAATAGTGTACAGTAGTCTAATGAGATCAAAGTAAATATCACATTGATAGTGTACAGTAGTCTGATGAGATAAAAGTAAATATCACATTAATAGTGTACAGTAGTCTGATGAGATCAAAGTAAATATCACATTGATAGTGTACAGTAGTCTGATGAGATAAAAGTAAATATCGCATTGATATTGTACAGTAGTCTGGTGAGATAAAAGTAAATATCACATTAATAGTGTACAGTAGTCTGATGAGATAGAAGTAAATATCACATTGATAGTGTACAGTAGTCTGATGAGATAAAAGTAAATATCCCATTGATATTGTACAGTAGTCTGGTGAGATAAAAGTAAATATCATATTGACAGTGTACAGTAGTCGGGTGAGATAAAAGTAAATATCACATTGATAGTGTACAGTTGTAAGTATCACATTGATTGTGTACAGTTGTCTGGTGAGATAAAAGTAAATATAACGTTGATTGTGTACAGTAGTCTGGTGACATAAAAGTAAATATCACATTGATTTTGTACAGTAGTCTGGTAAGATAAAAGTAAATATCACATTGATACTGTACAGTAGTCTGTTGAGATAGAAGTAAATATCGCATTGATAGTGTACATACATCTTGTGAGATAAAAGTAAATATCACATTGATAGTGTACAGTAGTCTGATGAGATAAAAGTAAATATCGCATTGATAGTTTACAGTAGTCTGGTGAGATAAAAGTAAATATCACATTGATAGTGTACAATAGTCTGGTGAAATAAAAGTAAATATCACATTGATAGTTTATTGTAGTCTGGTGAGATAAAAGTAGATATCACATTGATAGTGTACAATAGTCTGGTGAAATAAAAGTAAATATCGCATTGATAGTGTACATACGTCTGGTGAGATAAAAATAAATATCACATTAATAGTGTACATGAGTCTGGTGAGATAAAAGGAAATATCACATTGATAGTGAGCAGTAGTCTGGTGAGATAAAAGTAAATATCGCATTGATAGTGTACATACGTCTGGTGAGATAAAAGTAAATATCACATTGAAAGTGTACATGAGTCTGGTGAGATAAAAGTAAATATCCCATTGATAGTGTGCAGTAGTCTGGTGAGATAAAAGTAAATATCACATTGATAGTGTATATACGTCTGGTGAGATAAAAGTAAATATCACATTGATAGTGTACATGAGTCTGGTGAGATAAAAGTAAATATCACATTGATAGTTTACAGTAGTCTGGTGAGATAAAAGGAAATATAACATTGATAGTGTGCAGTAGTCTGGTGAGATAAAAGTAAATATCACATTGATAGTGTACACACGTCTGGTGAGATGAAAGTAAATATCACATTGATAGTGTACAGTAGTCTGATGAGATAGAAGTAAATATCACATTGATAGTGTACAGTAGTCTGATGAGATAGAAGTAAATATCATATTGATAGTGTATAGTATAAGAGATGTTTAAAATAAGGTCAACAGTTTAATTGAGAAAAATCGTATTAGATTTTAAATGCTCTAATTTCCTAAATATTTTGATGGTTTGGTGGTGGTTTATTTGTTTTCTATTTCCATTTGTGAAGTACCTAATTTAATTAAATCCAAATATTATTATGTTTTGTGTTAAAAAACGTGTTGAAATATATGGTCTTTCGTGTCTTTACAGTCAATTCAGACATGTTATCTTCAGCAGTAACTGCCTGACCTTGTTTGGTGAAGCAGCTTTTCTCATGGTTGATCCTGTCAATATTGAAATGGCTGGCCCTGCTGTAGAATGAACAAACCAGTTTATATCGAGGGTTTTGCCTCTTTTCACTCACATCATTTTTCCTCCAGCTTTGACTTCATTTTTAAGTTCAAATGTTACCATCCAGTTTTTTTTTATATATCTTCTTCATGTGCTACAAACTTTTGCAAAATTTACATACACAAATACAAATAAACGATTAAATAGAGAAATGGGAAAGACGTTTAAAAAAAAACATAGCTGAAACCAATATGCAAAGAAGATTGAAATGAAGCACAAAATGTATATCAATTCTATCTAGCAACAAATTGAAGACTCAACAGAATTAAAATTAGAGAAAAGAAGGTTTTTTTTATTTTTTTTAATGGAAAGGACGCGTAACACAAAATATATTAAGAAACTTTACGATGATAAAAAACCAGAAGTAAACATTCAAGATAATGGGTAAGAACCACAATATACTCCCAGAATAATTGGAGGTTGCGTTGAGTCATTTGAAAAATATCAGATAATTCAAAGACAAAAGGAGATTGGAGGCTAATAGATATTTTGAAGTAGAAATAATAACAACGTTGTTAAAGGACATCTACAGCAGTGATGTAAACCAGGTGATCTTCTAAAATATGTACTCATAGCTCTACCAAATGTACCTGATGCGATGGAATGTGAGGATCATAGTAAAATAAGTTTCTTGAGTCACATGACTAAGATATTACTAAGAATCATTATGCGTAGAGAGAAAGAGAGAGAGAGAGAGAGAGAGAGAGAGAGAGAGAGAGAGAGAGAGAGAGAAACGAATAACTTCAGAAGTTTGTCGGGAAAAGTGTGGATTTGTTGAAAGCAAAGAAATAAATATAGATACAGCATATGAATGTTAATAGAAAGAGCTATAGAAGTGAAAAGGATCAAAACATAGGATACTACATAAAAACATTTGACAAAGTAAAGCACCAAGAAGTTATCAACATTTTGTAAAGCATACATGTTGACAGCAAACGTCTAAGAATAATAGAGACGTGAACTGGCAACAATAAGCTGCCAAAAGAACTAACTTGAAATCATTTGGGAATTTCCAAAAACAGCAAACAGATGTTAGGCAAGTATCACCATATTTATTTAATATGTGTAGGGAGATTATATTAAAATCCATAAATAACCTAACGGGAATGTCAGTTGGTAATCGTAATATGAATAACCTAACGGGAATGTCAGTTGGTAATCGTAATATAAATAACCTAACGGGAATGTCAGTTGGTAATCGTAATATAAATAAGCTGAGATAATGCAGATAACACAAACATTAATCGGTAAGAGTAAAAATGAGTTACATAAAGTGATTGGCATTCATCATCATTGAGTGCCGTCTCCGCAACGAAGGCTGGCTACCATGGAGCGCCATTCTGCTCTATCTCTTGCTTTGATGATGCAGGTTGTCATCGGTTGATTTGTCCATCTTTTGATGTTACTCGTCCATGTTAATCTTGGTCTGCCTCTGCCTCTTTTCCCTTGTAATTCCCCCCCCCCAACCCCAGGATTACTTTCAGTAGGCTGTTGTGACTTTTAACATGGCCTAAGAATCGCATTTGTCTTGTTCTAATTGTGTTCATATGTTCTCTTTTCATTTTTAGTTTTTTTAAGACTTCGTCGTTTGTTTTCTTTTCCTTCCATCCAATTCTACCTATTCTTCTATATATCCACATTTCAAAGGCTTCAATTCTCTGTTCTGTTTTCTTGTCTAATGTCCATGTTTCAGCACCATATAGGAATATTGAGAAGATATAACATTTTGCTATTCTTAGTTTTAGCTCTGGTGTTATTTGTTTTGATGTTAGTATGTCCTTCATGACATTAAAATTACTTTTTGCCATTCCTATTCTTTTGTTTATTTCAGTTGTACATTTTCCATCACTGGTTATAGTTATGTCCAAGGTAGTTATAGTTCTGAACTGTCTCAAGGTCTATTCCTTCAATTTTGATATCCACTTGTGGGTTTTGAGTATTTTCTTTGTTTATGATCATAGTTTTAGTCTTTTTGATATTCATGTCTAGTCCATATTTTTTGCTTGTCGTGTTTATTTCATTAAGTAATTGTTGTAGGTCTTTAGGATTTTCTGCTAGTAGTACAGTATCGATTGGCATTATAATGATTAAAAAAATATTTAAAATATAATATAGGCTTTATCCTCAACAGTAAAAAAAAGTAAGAAATGATAGTTGTAACAAAGAAATAGATATCTCCTAAATACATAATTATAGTCAATGGGACAGTATTAAAATATGTTTTTGAGTTTAAATACATGAGAATTGTGGTATATTTACAACAGAGGTCAGGTACAGAATAGTTCTGGCAAAGACGGCATTCCACGGGATAGAAAGATATTATGCGATATAGTTTTGTCAATGGAAATAATATACACAGTTCATCAGTGTTTTGTAGAGCCAGTCATGCCGTATCGATGTAACTCCTGTACCATAAAGACAAGAAAATTATTGGAGGCCACAGAAAGATGGCTCTACAGAAAAATATTGAGAATACCACAGACAACTTAAAAATGAATTTGAAGAAATTTTAAAACGAGGCCAAAGGAACACGCTAACGTTCAACATCAAAATCAAACATTCATCATTTTGTGACCACAGAATAAGAAGGGAACAACTAGAATATATTGTGACAGCTGGGAAATTTGAGAGAAGAAAAGGTAAAGAAAAACAGAGAAAAGATACAAGACGGACCAAGAGGAATGGTTTGGTAGGGGAAATAAACCAACATAAATGATAATAACTGTAGAAATAGAGATTTGTGAAGAGAGATGATCGATCACCTAGGTCAACAAGCATGGTATTTATGATATGAACTTTGTATTTACCAAATATTCCAGAAATGGCTGATTTGGCAGGTCAAACGATGAACTATCATCGCTTTCTTTTTGTGCAGTGACGACTGATAATGTAACGTTGCACTTGTTAGAGCACCCTCCACATTGTTTTCGTACTTGGCAAGTGACGCTGAGGAAATACAATTGTAAAGATAAGATTAGTGGCAGACACAAATAATCTGTTTAGAAAACAAGAAAAAATATTGGGTTGATCAATGGCATGTGAACATCTGGGGGAATTCAATTGTACAAGTAAAGCAAAAGGGCAAATGCTCGCTTGATTTTGAATTTCAGGACACACATCGGACTGTTTCTAAATCTATTGTTTATCTTTATGCAGTGAATAAAGTGTCATATCAAGCTGGTGGTAAAATATATCAACTGTTTCCTCTGCGCCGTCTACTATTGGTGCATAGACTTTATAAGACTAATACCTATTGTCATTCCATTAAATTTCACTAAGATGGCTTTGTCAGATATTTCCCAAAATCCTTTTACTGTCCTTGTTCTTTCTGCATCCAAGATGATACCTACTTGTCGTTTGTGTTCAGTACCTCCAGAATAGATTATTTGATTTTATGTTCATCTAAATATATCTCTCCTGATCCAGTATATCTCATATCAAACAGTCTCAATACACGTAAATCCATCTTTATCAATTCCTGTTTGATGTTTTCCAGATTTTCCCTTCTGCACGAGTGTTATAACATTTCAAATTCCTATTCTTAGTGTCTGTTGTATCTTTATCTTGCTTATAATAGCTTGATACCAATCGTGTAGCATTCATAGCACATGGTGTCTCCTACTGAATGAAGATATATATTGGAATCCCCATGAACGTTATTGTCGCGAGTTCTACAATCGTGGCGACCCATGACTATACAAAGAAGTTACGGCGGTAGTTTTCTACTGATTTTCGCGGGGTTTTTTTACGGTTAAATCCGCTAACTTTTGACTAAAAAGGTTTCAGCCACACGTTTGTGGGATTGTTTTACTTCAGGGTACCCTCCCTTAGCCTTTTGGTCTCCCGAAAATACCAGCAAGGTAGGAGGGCAGCCGCAAGTTATACTGTCTAATGCATACTGTAGCAGGCAAAATTACCCGACATGACACCTTTTAAAAATGGAAAACGATAAACGAGAATGAAATTATACTGACACAAAAAGAGACAATAACTTACTGAAAGTTATCTTGGAAGGGGCAATGCAACTTAGACCACGCAGAGGCAGTCAAGGACTACAATTGATCCACACCATAAAGAGATGGACAGAAGATAATGTGATAGTGCGTGCCAACAAGGCAAGAGACAGAGTGTCAGAAGTGAAATGATTTAAAATGGCAGTAGTCAACCTTCGATAAAGAGGTGACACATGATAAGTCTAGTACAGCAGAAAATATTACAAGATACAGTAACACCAAATGAGAGAATAATCAGGGATATAATGAAGGGACTGAACAAAGTCATAATAATTTCATGCTTATATGAAATTTCATGAACAGAGGGAAAGGACATATTCACTAGGCATCGTTTTATCTGATAGAAAAATATAGTAAGCAAAAACAAAATAATTCATCAAAGACCAAAATCAATAATGAGGGAAAGCACACACTAGCAAAAAGCTTCCGAAGATTGACACAAAGCAGAAGCAGAATTTGGAAATACCATGGACTTAGAAGAGAGCCTTCAGCAACAGCATAAACTCCAATATTCTGGACCCTGAACTGAAGTCGTTACTTTATTACAATCTCCTCCAGCTCTGGCGCTGTTCAGCGTCGAGGACAAATGGAATGATCTCGTCATTCCTCTTCTTCTTCTACCTTTTAGCTCCCAGTGGAGCATAGGTCTTCAACAAACACTTTCCAAGTCGTTCTGTTTTTTGCAATTCTTTTAAGATCATCCAATGTCTTCCCCATCATCTTCATCTCTGCTTCGATCTGTATTCTCCTTGGTCTTCCTCTTTGTCTTTTCCCCTGGGGATTCCAAAAAAGGGCCTGTTGTGTAATACTCTCAGTTGGCTTCCGTAGTGTGTGTCCTATCCATCGCCATCGTCTTCGCTGTATCTCTTTATCCACTTGTATTTGACTGGTACATTTCCATAATTCTATGTTAGTGATTTTGTCCTGCCATTTCCATCCTTTTATTCTGCGTAAGCATCCATTAATGAAAGTCTGTACCTTCGTGATTGTCAATTTTGTTATTCTCCATGTTTCACAGCCATATAATAGGACCGACTTAATATTTGAGTTGAAAATTTTTATTTTTGTATTTAACCTAATTTCTTTGGATTTCCATATGTTTCCCAGTGCAATGAAAGCTCCTCTTGATTTTGATATCCTTATTTTGGTATCATTTTCTGTTCCTCCCTCTTTATCTATATTACTGCCTATATATATGTAAGATCGTACGTCTGGTAGAGGTATTTCTCCTAGTTTTATTTGGTTATTGCCAACTATTGCGGGGGCTATTTCTAGCATTTTTCTCAGTTCTTCATTTCTAATCTTGTCTTTCAGGCTGTTTTCTGTCATTCGTCTAACACATTTTATCTCAGTAGATGTTATTTTTCCTATTGTTCTTGCATTTAGTGTCCATGACTGGCATTGGTAGCACAACGTTGGGATAAAGTTTATATTGTACAGTGCCCGTTTTGCCTCTAGAGTTATTTCCTTGTTGAACAATAGTGGTGACAGCTGTCCAATGACAAGCTTTGATGCATCTTGATTCTATCTCTGCTGTTTGTAAATTGTTGTTTGTCACTAAACTTCCTTGGTATTTGAATTCTTCTACTTGTTTTTAGTTGTCTGCCGTCTATAATTATGTTGATGTTCTGTTTTTATTTGGTGACATTCATGACTTCTATTTTGTTGATGTTGATTTTCATGTTGTACTTTATGCCTGTGCTGATGAGGTTATTATTCTTGTAGGTCTTCTATTTATCCATGTTTTAGTGCCTGATCGTCTGTAAATAAAAGCTCGTTGATCTCCTCTGTCTCTGATTGATTGGCTAACTTGCATATATAGTAAATGTATATAATAAACAGTAGGGGGAATAGTACGCACCCCTGTCTTACATCTGATCCAATTTTGATGTGGTCTATGTTGCCTGCTGCTGTTCTAATGTTGCAGCTGCTGTTGATGTAGAGACTTTTAATTAGGTTGGTTAGATGTTGGATTACTCCGTATGTTGTTCGTAATCTCCTACAGTTGTTATCTACTTACTCTGTCAAATGCTTTTTCCTGGTCAATGGAGGCTATGCACAAATTTTGATTGTGTTCTGACGTTTTTTCTGCTAGCTGTTTTAAGATGAACAGAGCGGCAGTACACCCTCTGTTTTTTCGGAACCTCATTTGAAAGTCGCTTATTTGTAGTTCTGTTATTGGTCTCAGCCTTTTTCCATGATTTTGGCGTGTAGTTTTCATACATAACTGAGAAGAGATTTACTTCTGCATTTATTGCAGACTATTTTGCTACCTTTCTTTTCATATATTGGCACGATGATTGCCTGTTGCCAGCCTTCTGAGGCTTTATGTTGGTGCCATGCTGCATTGAATATTTTGTGCAACCATGACATTCTTGTTTCTCCTGCTGCTGCTATTATTTCTATTGGTATGCTATCTATCCCCGATGCTTTATTTCTTGGTGCATATTTGATTACTTTTTCGATTTCCTCTTTCATGATGTCGGGTTCAGTATTTGTGCGTTCTTGCGAGGTTTTTGTCGTCTTATTGGTGAGTTGATGTCATGTTTAATAGGTCTTCAAAAATTCTTTCTATCTCTGTTGCATATGCTGGTTATTTGATATTGGCTGTCCGTCTTTGTCATTTATAAGCTCAGTAGGATTATGGTATTCTTTTGTCGCTTTTGTGGCTGGTCATATTTTGTCCGAATTATGTCCAATTCGTTTGGTTCTCTTCAATAATAAAAATTTTAACTTCTTTTCGAACTAAGGCATATTTTTCATATTTTTCTTGGTTCTTATTCTCCCTCCAATTTTTAAACAGTTTCTTCTTTTCTTTAATTGTTTCTCTGATTGCTTCGTTCCACAACGGGGTGCCTTTTTCCCCCGTCTTTGTACATTTTAGTACAATGTGATATAAATAAATAAAATGAATTTTTAATTGCGTGAGATGAGTTATTTTGTGGTTAATACGAGTTGCTGAACAAAACATATTATGTCTTTCTACTAACCTGTTACTACTGACACGAACCTTGTCACATGGCACGCCACACACTTTAACATTGACCATAGTAACCCCATGCTGGTAATCTGGTAATTGCACTGTCAGCGTGAGAATAGAGCCTCCTTCAGTGGGAACCATTTTTGGATAAAACTGAAACACAACACAAATACACTATCAATAATAACAAATACATTTGGTGATTTCATCAAAACTTGTGTTTTTAATTGTGTGGCATTAATGTAACTAAAATCAATATGCAAATCAAATATATTAATACAATTATCTTTTACATTTTAAATAAGAATACTCATCTCACTATCTACTCTAAGCTTACCTAGTTCTAATTTCATAAGTAGTAGTAGATAGATGAGTGATAAGTACATGACGTTATTACTAAATATAGTTCATGCTATTGAGAAAATACAGAACATCGAGGAGCAGTCGGAAATGCTCAAACAATCTATTCAAGAAACATCAAAAGAAATAACACCAGCGGCTAAATAATCAAGAAAAATCAATATGCAAATTAAATATATAAATAAAATTATCTTCTATATTTTAAATAAACGAATAAGATAATAAAACGAACATGTGGCATGATTATTTTAAAGAGCTTCGACATCTAAACAAAAAAGTGTTGAATTTAAACTCTAAGTTAGTCGTCGAATTATCTTCATCGTACATCGAACAACAGTCAATAAGCTCTCAGATTTCATCGCCAACAAGACCCGCAAATTGTATTTGTGAAATGATAAACTAATTACCAAGTCTACCCTCGATATCCTCGCTAAAATCTAAGCAACATCCCTCCTGACTAATACAAAACTCAGTGAGTCACACCAGGGCTGCAAAGTCACAAACAAAACTCCATCATCTCACCCTTCATTACAAGCGAACGTACAACTTTGAACTGAATTAGTCTTAATATGGACATTACTACCAAATTGTATGCCTGTACATTTGTTCCTTTCAGCCTGATGAAAAAAAATATTGAAACAGAAAAGACACAATATGAAAGTGAAATACCAGGAACACATAAAATGTATTATTATTATAAATGTATTATATTTTGAACATCATATTAATGATGTTTTTAGTTTTTGTTAAGTTATCATCTTTTATATTCACACACGCAAAATAATAAACAGTATACAGAAGTTATGATTTTTACGTTTCCAAACACAAATGACACATGCAACTAATGCATATCATCATTATCATCAAGTACCATCTCCAGAACGAAGGTTGGCAACCATGGAGCGCCATTCTGCTCTGTCTCTTGCTTTGATGATGCAAGTTGTCATAGGCTGATTTGTCCATCTTTTGATGTTACTCGTCCATGTTAATCTTGGTCTGCCTCTGCCTATTTTACCCTGTATTTTTCACTACAAGATAACTTTTAGTAGGGTGTTGTGTCTTTTAACGTGGCCAAAAAAAATCGCATTTGTCTTGTTTGAATTGTGTTTAGTAGTTCTCTTTTCATTTTTAGTTGTTTTAAGACTTCATTGTTTGTTTTCTTTAATGCATATACATTCAACAATTTAGTGGAGGGACTGCATATATATGAGACTGTTTGATCAACCATGCATATCTTTGATTAGCCTTTAATTTATATTTTAAAAATATTTTTATGAATTATTAAAGATTTAAAAATAAGAGAATTAATATCACTCAAGTTATATCTTGAACATTGAAATAAAGAGTTATAAAGGTAAAGAAAGATCATTACATGTCCTATCACAGACTACACAAACGCATTCAACATTGTAAAGCTTGTGAAAATAATCAATTTGCTGGAAAAAATAACATTTACAGCAAGGATATCAGAAAGTATTGGCAACAAACAGCAGCTATAAGAATTAGTAACAAAACATGACAGTTCTAATATGTAAAAAAAGGAGCCAGACAAGGCTGTGTTCTGTCGCCGGATTTGTTTTCACTTTATAGATAAATAGTAGACCTAGAAATTCAACGGTCACACCATAAACAAGCTGATATATGCGGATGACAGTTTTAAGAGCAGAGACGGAGAATTAAATACAAGAAATGATAGACATAATTATGAAAGAAAGTAACAAAAAAGGCCTCAGTCTGAATAGTAAGAACAAAGAAATAATGGTTATAGCAGACGGAAAATGCACCACAGTAATAAAAAGTAGAATAGTTCAGGCCAAAATAACTTTCCCGAAGTGAAAAACATCTCGTGCAACAAGTCTATGTCAATTGAAATGAAAGAGTTCAGCTGCGCTATATAGAGCCAATTCTGACCTATGGAAGTGAGTTATGGACAGAAGACAAACAAATGAAAAGACGATTAGAGGCCACAGGGATGGGATTTCTCAGAAGAATGTTGAAGGTTCACAGACAGCTAAGAAGACCAACGAGGAAATTCTAAAAAAAAAAAACCAGCAAAAAATGGAGCTCCTAAGAAACATCAGAAAAAAACAGTCAACACTTTTTGGGCAATCATAAGGAGATTAAAGTTGGGGCATTTGGTTACAACTAGCAAAATACAGGGAAAAAGAGATCGTGGACGACAAAGAGAGAAGATGCTGAATAACTTAGTTTCATGGCACGGAAAACGATTAACAACAAAATTGATACAATGTACAGTGGATAGATAACTATTGAAGGTCATGGTTGCCAACGTCAACAGGTATGGCACATGATGATGAGTTGTATCCCTTTCATTTTAGTGTCCCTTTATCATCAGTTGAATGGTGATTTAAATATAAGAAAATAATAACTGACCTATTGTAACTTACTTAATATGTGCATTTAATAAACTTATAAATGTTCTATACTCCATATCATCAGTCTCTAATTCAATAGAGATCAATCATGTTGTTTTATTGTTTTCTTTTTAGTGTCTTTTTTTTTTGGCCTTATTTTGCCTAATTAAGAGATGTGGCAAATCATACTCATGTAAAGGAATAAATTTAGCGCTATAAAAAGTTGTTGTTTTTTTAAATTGTAGTGATTTTTTTTTTTTTTGGTAAAATTGTAATGACAATAAAATGTTAAATATGTGTTTTTCTGTTAATAAACAACATTTTATAATTACCACATACGTCTACTGATTTAAAAAATGTGCTTTAAAAACAGGTTTGAGCTGTGAGATCAAACTATCTATGCATTACGTATGCAAACAAAGTCTTAAATTCAGGGGTAGAAAATGTATGACAAAAATGTCGTCAAAGGGAAAGAAAAATGTATTATTATTTTTTTTTTAAATTACAATTATCAATTAAAAATTAACATCAAATTATAGCTCATTCGTTAAAGAATTTATTTAACTGAAGCAAAAAGTATGGTACACATTTTTTACCGGCGTGATGTAAAGGATTTATATTTGAGTAGGGTGTTTACAATATATTCCACTAACCATAATAAAGCATCAGGCATGTAGTGCAAAGTTTGTACCGTCATGCCGGTAGGAGTTACATATTTATCTTGTGAGTCGCATTTCAATTTAAATAAATGTTCAAATCATTGGATTCGTTGTTGTTCAAGGCATCTATCCACATGCCAATTTTCTCAACGTTCCTTTTCTAATATTATCTATATTTAGCGCTCATTTCTGCAGAAATTTTCATTGCGATATTTTGAAGTGCAATGAATGTAAATGTCAAGATGGCGGAGTGACTGTGCCGGTGTATATTTTGATTCAGTGGAACATCAATATTTCTATTCTATATGGATTACGTGTCAAGTTTCCAATTCCAGAGAATGATATAATGGGATCTCAAATATCATTAAGCAGGACAGACATACAGAATTTTGTTTTTTAAGAGTGTATAATAACAGTTTGTGTGTGAAAACAACAAAAATGTAGAGAAACAACACGATTAGAAAACGGGTCACGGAGAACAGTGATCACACTGCACGGGAAAGCACTGGTAACATAAACAACAGCCCTTTCTGCGATAGAACTAGCACAGCGGTAGAGGACAAGGTAACATGCACACAACAGTGCTCAGAGCCAAAATAATGGAGGAACAAAATCAATTTTTCTACCAACTCTGTGCTATCAGTGCCAGAATTGGACGCTGGACTCTAGAACAATAAGAAAGATAACGACCACCGAAATGAAATGTGTCAGAAGAATGACAAGAAACAGCTTAAGGGACAGGGTAAGAAACACCGACCCGAGGAAGAAACTCGAAATTGAACTAGCCATCGAATACATAAAGAAACAACATATAAATTTGTTCGGCCACATGACAAGACAAAAAGAACTAACAATGACTCAAAGAGCCATAAACAAACGCTACGAAAACGCCAGATTAAGAGGAAGATCGAGAAAGAGATGGATAAAGGGAATACTAGAGTCACTAGGAAGAATAACATCAGAAGAGGCCAACAGAAGAGCAAAGAATCGTAGATTGTATCTCCCCTCCACGCCAACGGCAATAGAGGAAGGATAGAAGAAGAAGAAGAGGAAGAAGAAGAAGGAGTGCTCCTTTCTTTACCGTCTTTGAGTTAGGGACATTGATGATATTTATCACAGCAAAACACACTCCTTAATTTAATGGACAAGCGTAAAATCTTATTTTTAACAAATGAATTTCTAGAGAGAGAAGGATTTTAAGACAGTTGTACATTTCTTGCAGGTTTTTACTGTCTGATTATAGCCTCATAATGTATTGTAAAATAATTGAAACTTACGTAGTTTGCCATTTTGATAGATTTAATTTATATTAATTTTAATCTGTATACATTATATAACTATGATATGTCTGTGGAGTTTTATTTATTTATACATATACATATATATATATATATATATATGTAATCTATACACTTTATATGAATACATCTTTAAAGAATATTGTTGACTTTTAGAGTCAGATTAGTAATAATTTTGGTACATAAATGTTAATAATAAATACCACATGTTGCGATGGTAGCATGTTGTCATAAATTAATGGAGACAATACACTAATATCATCATCCATAATTAGATGTACATTATTCAATTTCGCATCATTAGACTCATCAGTGCATCAATGGCAACAGAAAAGCTGCTGAACAGCAATCTTCGCCCACAGCCTGCAGTGTTTCTGACAGATGCAAGATCAGCATGACTTTATAAATTGAACTCTGCAAGCATCACAAGGTCGTCATGAAGTGGATTTCATCTCACTGGTTAATACAAGGAAATGAGAAAGCAGACCAGCTGATAAAGAAAGGCGCAGCAGGCAAACAACCAGATGTACCAGTTACATACCATCAAAAGACACTGATAATCCAATTAATCAGAAGGCCAGGAGTCCCTAGATTAGAAAGATCCCTACCATAATATAAATAGATGAGAGCAAATTATTATTATACGTCTTTGAATAGAACACCATCGGCTCCTTAGTCACAAGTTTACAAATTTCACGATTGGCACTTCAGCCACACGTGCATGTGGACAGGCACCACTGCTGACTACATACTTCAAGATTGGCACTTAAGCCACATGTATTTTTGGACAGGCACCCCTGCTGATTACATATTTCAAAACTGCACTGTATTGTACTGATACTAAACTGAGGAAAACCCATCGGCCCTTAGTTTCAACACAACTGGCCACTGCAAGAACTACAAACAAAACCAGTAACATTTATACAAGAAACGACATTGGAGATATAGACAATATTTCAGGCGATGGACAGATCAATGCAGAATCCATCAACTTATTATTTCACTATTCTCATATGGCGACATGTACATTCAAACCATCATTTGACAGTGTATTATTAATGAATTGATTTTAAAAAAAATAGAAATTATTAACAATAAATGACATTTGAACAAGGTTTAGAAAGACCACATGCAATTTCCATTCTCAAACATCCAACACAAAAGAAATGTCCCTGCCGAAGGTTATATCGCTCGATTGCAGGGTTGTATCGCCTGCTCTGGTAATATACACAGTTCTACTCTCACACATTTTATATCAAATGTAAGATAGCTAAACAATATTTGTTTATGATTTAAATGTATAATCAATTATGCATTTTTTTCTTTAATCATTTAGACTACATTGTCAAGAGCTTGGAAATTTTCTGTTTTACTTCCAAATTACCTCCTGGGACACATATACTTGTGAATTTTATTTATTTCCTGGAACGATCGCTTAATTACGTTATTTAATTTTACATTTACTCTAGCAAATTGTACCTCTTCTTCTATGACTACAATGCAATGCTATAGCTATTTGATCGTAATATTAATTTGTTGTCTTTTTCAAATATTTATATTACAATTTTATGTCATTTGTTTTCACTCGTACAAGTGTTTCCATAACCATATTGTGGCAAACGAAATTCTATTAAAATTCCTACAAAAATCAAAGCTATTGACTGTTAGACACACAGGTGATAGCTTTTATTAAATTTATTGTAGTTTTATTTCACTTAAATTGATCACATTTCGTGAAATACGAAACGACTGCTACCTGTACATCTTGTCACTTGACTATTTCAGTTTTTTAATTAATCTTCTGCTTTCTTTCACTGGCTACTCCCCTTCACCGTCCGCCCTTAAAAATGACTTTAAGAAGGGGTTGATGCGTTGTGGTGCTGTTCACAGTAATGGTCGTTATTTGAACCTTTTGGACCAAATATTCGACTTCTGCATGACATTTTGAGCACTGAGTTGCCTTCCTACTCGATCTTTACTAAACTAAATTTATTTATTGTCTGTCAATTTTTCCAAGTGCTAACACATACTTCTTTGTTCTATTATTCCCTAACTTTATTTAACTGTTTTTATATTATTTGCAGCGTTGCGAAATATGACAAGCACTTTATGCAATGTAAACTGACTATCAAAGAATGGGGTGAGAAGAACGTTAGAACAAACCCAGAAACTGAGACAATTTAAGGGGAAGAATGGAGAGAGGTCGTGAATAGATTATTATTCTGGCGTCCAAAGGGTCACTAAGTGAGGTAATGAATGATATAGGCAAGGAAAGAATTGTTTAGAGTAGGACGAAAGATAAGGAAGACAAATAATTAATTCAGAAATGCAATATTAGATATCCCTTGAAAAAGATCGAATCTAAAGTATTGTAGCACAGAAGACACGTGATTTGACTCTCCCTCTCCCGCTGACTTGCATTTTACATAGAAGAGAAAAAAGGTAATTAAATTCTTCCACTACAAATGTTAAACTAACAACAATATTAATATACCATTAACTCTCCTCAGAAAATAACACGATAAATACTTGAAATAATAACTTACGTTAGTTAGTTGAGATGGGCACTGCATTCTCCCTTCTATCTTGCAAATAAAATATGCTAATCCTTTTTGAAGACACTTTCTCTCGTTTGGACACCATCCACAATTATCACTTTTATTCCAGCAGTCAGAGCATGTTTGAAACTGCATGCAGGGCTCCAGTTGAAGTTTCATGATCTGATGACAAAACAATGGGTTTAAATAATCTCCTACATCAATAACGTACATAGTGGTGGACTATAAAGTCGTCCAATAAAGATATCGCATAAATGTGTGCACTTTTAGTCAATATGCAGGAACTCATTGTGTCTGGGAATGGTCCAAACAAATATCGTTACCAAAATATTTCATTCAAAATTGTTTATAGGATGCAAAGGTGAATGAGTTGAAGTGGGTAATGCTGTGGGATTAATTACTGTCAATTCAAGTAATAGTATGCAATGAACAAAACATAGTTCGAAATAAAAAAGTTACTGCTTGAAACTAAGGTGACCATTCGTCCCGGATTGTCCGGGACAGTCCCGGAATTTGACATTTTTTGAACCTTTGTCCCGGATTAGCTGCCGTACCGGTTTTGTCCCGATTTTGGCATATTTTGTTAGCTTTTGTCCCGGATTTGATAAAAAATAATTTGGGACACAAACGTTTACCAATTTTGCCATTTTGGTATACGGCGTACATTTCTTCAATTAAAAAAAATATTATTCCGTTGCTGTGTAGACAATTTTGTTTAATATCAAAACAGTAGAATGCGCTCCTAGTTTTAAATCTCGTATATATTCGTTGTGTTACTAACTTTCACTTTCACTTTCGTCGCAAAAAATGGCACCGAAGCGTAATTGTAGTTTTAATCAAGATTTACAAAATGAATACCCTTTTATAAAAATGTCTACATCGTCATCAGACTTCACTGTAAGATGTAATATATGTTCATCCGGGTTTACTATTAACCATAGTGGACGTGGTGATATTAAGAGCCACATAAATAGTGATAAACATAAGAGAGCCGTCGCTACTGCTGCATCAAGCTCGTCGTTGACAAATTTTTTTCGAGCTGAACAGGTTGGTGACAAAGAAGAGTAGTTAGCTGCTACAGAAGGTGCCTTTGCATATCATACAGTGATGCACAATCACACGTTTAGATCTATGGACTGCACATAAAAATTGCTTCAGGTAACTTTAGAACCAAAATTTGCTTGTGCACGTACGAAAACAGAAGCTATTATTCGGGATGTGTTCACACCCCATGCTCTAAACGAGTTGAGATGTGACCTAGAAAACGTAACATTTATCTCCATACTGACAGATGCCTCCAACCACAAAGAAATCAAGATTTTTCCTTTGCTTGTCAGATACTTTGATCGCAATAAGGGACTGAAAGTTAAAATATTAGAGTTGAAGTCATTGCCGGGTGAAACATCTGATATAGTAAGTAGTTTTCTTATTGACTGTCTAACTGAAAATGGTTTAGAACTGAAAGTAGTTGGATTATGTGCAGACAACACAAATTCTAATTTTGGGGGCGCTGAAAGAAAAGGACAGAACAATGTTTTCACAAAACTGAAAGAAAACCTTGGACATAGTTTGATAGGTTTTGGGTGTGGTTGCCATATTTTCAACAACACTGTTCGAGCAGCTGCAGACGTATTGCCTGTTGATGTTGAAATGACTATTGCAAAAATGTATCTGTACTTCAAATCATACACAGTTAGAGTTGAAAGTCTCAAGGAGTTTTGTCAGTTTGTCGACACAGACTTCCAGATGATTTTAGGTTATGCACAAACTAGGTGGCTTGCGCTCTTGCCTGCTGTTGAAAGGGTTCTTTACATGTTCCTGCCTCTAAAATCATATTTTCAATCTCAAGACA
This sequence comes from Megaustenia siamemsis, assembly GCA_032433765.1. Taxonomy (NCBI): domain Eukaryota; kingdom Metazoa; phylum Mollusca; class Gastropoda; order Stylommatophora; family Ariophantidae; genus Megaustenia; species Megaustenia siamemsis. The sequence continues at coordinate 69,549,490 of JAVIAB010000125.1, read as the reverse complement.
GATGCCCAGTTTTTATACAGGAATTTTTTGAAAACCCACTGTCTGAGGCATGGCTTATTTTGGTTCACAGTCAGGCATCCTCTTTCCACGAAGCAGTGCAGAAAGTAGAGGGACAGATGGTCACTGTATTTGAAGTCATTGAAAACATCAATAGGTTGAAAGCTATCTTGGAGTCCAAGCTGGAAGACGGCTTCTTGCCATCAAGAGTTCAGATAATCCTTAAAAAGCTGGAAATGGAAGGATTTCCACGTGATGATGTGAAAAAGTTTAACGCCAGTGTTTCTTCATTTTATGAAACAGCTTTAAGTTATTTGAAGAAATGGGCTGCAAATAATTTTCAAAACCTAGAGTCTTACAGCTGGGTAATGCTGAACAGAAAACCAAATTTGGAAGATATTGAGAAGTCTTCATCATTAGTGAGTCAAACAGTGCCTTCAGTCGACTTTCCAGAAAATGAAATGTATGACGAATATGTCTACATGAAACAGTTCGTTACTTCACAAAAAATTAGTGAGTGGAGTCTTAATAAAACATTACCAGGGTAGCGTTGGGTTGAACTAGCTTCATACTTCAGAAACAATCATGTGCCCGTTTCACATATTCTGAAGTTGGCAGAGTTCTTTTTGTGTCTACCTGGAACAAATGCTGCAACAGAACGAGTGTTTTCTCTGATGAACAGTTTGTGGACAAATGATAAAACACAACTAGGTGTTGAAACTTTAAAAGCCATGTTGATCACCAAAGTGAACTATGAGGGAACATGTGTCGAGTTTTATAAGATGCTGCATACAAAGAAGGACATTTTACAGAAAATTCACTCATCTGAAAAGTACAGCATCTCTGTTTCACCCCCAATTTAAGTGAGTATCACTGTTTTTTTTTTATCTCCTGATTATCATGATAGCGTATTGTAGGTCTATATTATTAGATGTTTTAAAATGTATGTATTATTCACTTGAAAATGACAGCAAGAAGAAATGTAATTTCATTGGTGGAAATTTGAATTAAAATTATTCCGTCCCGGAATGGGATTTCAAAAATATGGTCACCTTATTGAAACAGACAAATCATAGTTTACTCCGCAATGACATGATTCACGCACATCGATTTGTCTATGAAGTACGTGCGCTAGTAACACCAAGGGAGATAATTCTCTAAAACTGTCAGTGACGTAAAATATTATATATTATATATCTGGACATGCGGGAGTACGGGGAAATGAGAGAGCGGACAGGTTGGCTAGCTGCGCTGTCGTTGAGGACGTGCAATCGATGGATCAGGCGGACATCATAAATGCCCTTCGAGATGTGGGAAGAGCACAGGACTTCGACAAACACAGATCAACGTCACTTCTTCGGATGATGGAAATGGGAGTTAAGATGGGCACGGCCAGAAATGAGCAACTTGGTGGCCGTGTAAGAAGACTTATCAACCAACATAGAACTGGAGTCGTCAGACGCTGGACACTAAAGGAATTGCTGAGGAGGGGATCTGAGCACCTATGGACATGTTCGGAGTGCAATGATGATGACCCGCAAATAACTCAATAACTCAATTATATATTATTATAGATTGTTCAAATTCGTACCCACAGAGTTTATTAATTATCACGGAAACTGTTTGATGAATTTCTGTAATTCTTACTAATGAAATCTTATTTTTTTACCCATCTTAAGTGTGATTTTTTGCCCTATTGTCGTGCATTTAGGAAACATTGTTTCTTTGGGGTATATAAAAATATGACTTTCTTGGTTGTCCTAATTTTTAGAAGTTTACAATATCTACATTTGTTGTAATCAACTCATCTTTAAAAAAAGGGAAATCTCACGTGTTCTACACACAATCCTAGCACCATTTAGCACTTATTGAACCGTAAATTGTAAGGCGCGCAGTTCAGAAATTAGTTTTATTGTTTCTGATTTCTTGTGAAAAAAGACCATAGGCGTATCTTGACAAAATATTTACTATTAATGTATAATCCTTTATGTTTGATAATGTGTAAGTTATTGTGAAGTGACAACTTGATTTTCAAATCGACAGTTATTTATCATTTAAGTTGTTGACCTTCTGCCAAAGCCATTCTCTTAAGCTGTCTGGTATCTTTTCTCTTTCCTTCCCTCTATCTCTTCGTCCCTCGATTTTCCAGTTGTTACAAAATATTCCAGCTGTACCCTTCTCATTACATTGCCAAAAAATAACGATTGTTTCTTCCTAATATTGGAAATTAGCTCTCTTTTTGCTTTGGCCTCTTTCAGAATGTTTTCATTACTCTTCTTAGCTGTCCGTGGTATTCTCAACATTCTTCTGTAAAACCACATTTCTACATCCTCCAGAGATTTTCTTGTCTGTTGTCTTATTGTCCATGATTGACATCCATATATTAAGACCGGCTCTACATAACATTTAAGAATTCTTTTTTTTTTGTTTCTATTGTCAAAACTGGATTGCACAATATCTTCTTCATTTTTTGGAAAGTTGTTTTTGCCTGAGCCATTCTGCATCTCACCTGTGTTGTACATCTACCATCTGATGTTAACAATGTCCCCAGATGATTCATTTACCTGTTTTAATATTGTTCCACTTGTCTTTATTGTGCACTGCATTGTTGTCCTTTTCTGTATTGTTACCATTACTTCTGTCTTTTGCTTTTAAGGCTGAGTCTTTATTTTTGCTTTCTTTCACTTTGATGTCTAACATTTCTTGTAACTCATTTTCACTCTTAGCGATTAAGACTGCATCATCAGCATACCTTAGATTATTTATACTATGACCTCTGATTGTTATTCCAGGCATGCCCTTAATGGATCTTAAAATAATTTCACCATGCTTATATTATATTATATTATATCAGTTATATTACGATGACAACAATAAAACAGAAAAAGAACACGTACAGTTAGTATAGAACATAACTTTGAATCTGCAGAGACGACGGTCAAGCAAATAAGATAAATTAAATTTGATGATTTTGAGAAAGACGTTATTAGACGTGAGATTTTGAAAATGTTTGAATCAAATCAACTTATTACACTGCGCAAACTTAAAGTTCCACTGGAATTAGACTATGCCATTATAATTTCAAAAACGCCTCTTTGGAAGATCGTAAAAGGCGCTGGTTTAAATTTTCGAAAATCTGCTAGTGGTAACAATATTGTTTGTGAAAAACCACACTCAGTGCTGTCCGGAACAAATACCTGAGGCAGATCCGTGAGCGACAAAAGGAAGGCTACGATATAGTATATTTGAATGAAACCTGGATCGATGCTTATCATACATATGAGAAAGAATGGCAATCAGTTGACAGAGAAAATAAAAAAAAGCATTCCCAGCAGCAAAGGACAACACATTATATTAGTATATCCTGTGGCAATAGAGAGCATGGACTTGTTAATGTTACACAACTTATTTTTCAATCAAAGTCTACAGAAGGTAGGGACTGCCACATTGAAATGAACGGGCGAATTTTCAGAGACTGGATAGAGAACACTTTACTTCCCATTCTAGATAGACCTTCATGCCTTGTAATGGATAATGCATGCTATTATAATGCGGTATCACTGGCGGACAATGTTCCTAATTCGTCAAGCACACATTATTAAATCATCACATGGCTTAGAAAAGAAAATGTTTCCTTTCAAAACACCCAGTTAAAACTAGAGTTGTTGCAGGGAACAGGCAAATATTTGCAATGCTGCGGTAAAGCTGGTAGCAAGGAGCCAGTGATGGGGAGTGTTAGACACTCCAAGGTATGGTGACAGCTTTACAAATAGGGAACACAATACAATACTGACGTTTCGGCTAGGAACCTTCTTCAGAAAACAAGGACAACAACAACAAGCGATGAAGCACAATTATTTATATCTACATGTTAGATGATCAGGAGAATGGAGAGGTGGACAGAAAAGAAGAGAAGAAAGTAGGATTTTGAAATAAGAAAGGAGGCTGCATGAGGGGAGGTAGGATGAGAGTCAAGATGTGTAGAAAAGAGAGATAGGAAAAATGAGGAAGAGATAGAAATATCAAAAGTACAACGAAGATAATGAATAAAACGTATAAGAAAAATCAAACACTTCGCTGGGAAAACTTGACTGTCCGCAGTAGAGCAATCGAGAAAATGAGCTATGGACACGCGGACTACAAACGATTCGAGGGGGGGGAAGCGAGGAGGGAGGGGATAATAAGGGGGGAGAAGAAAAGGCGGGTAGCCAGACTGGTAGTGAAAACATTATAGTTCGTTTCATAACTCGTGCCCAACTTCAAAACGCTATTAATCAGTAACCGTTTGTTAAAAACTGTTGAAATTTTCCAAATGATATTAGAATGCAAAAGACCCTTTAAATGTATATTTAACAAATATCTTGCAGCTGCAGTTTTCTTAAAGCGGCGAATTTCTTTGATGTTTGTCAAAATTGTAAATTGTGAACCCCTAAATAATAGAAATTACCCTAGTTGCTGGTCTATGATTAATTTTCACTAGGTAAAGGCGTGGCCGTAATGGGGAAATAACTGGATAAGACAAAACACCAGGAGAATTATTGTCTTCTCAGTTCGAGGACGGACGATAATATCAAGGTATACCTGTATGTCCAATTTTCATAGTTGTGTGGTCCTGAAAAGGACCGTTTGTTGAACTAATTTAAGGTAATATAAGGGCCAACATTGTGGGGGCTATATACTTTCATTCTGAATCATACGAGACTAAAAGATTAATAACTGTTTGGGGTTGAACATTCCACAAACCATCATTTTTCCAATATCCCTCTTCCTGTTTCAAGACGTGGTCTTCATATTTAGCCCAATAATCTTTGTCTATATTTAATAAAACGAGATTAGCAAGAGTCTTTACATCGCATATTTTGAATGTTGTATTTTCATCTGCCACTTGTCCTTTTAATTTTGCCCAGATTAGTTCTATTGGATTTAAATGAGCATGGTAAGGTGGCAGCCTCAAACTTATATGACCGTGCTCTTGGATAATCTTATCTATTTGAAAAATCGTTGTCCTTTGTTTTTGCTTTACTAGAGATAGTAATTCAGGTTTTAAGTACATGTTATTAAATTGTATGTGCTCCTTTGTGAGCCATATCTTAATAGCATCTTTTGTACTGGATGACGTCGGGACTTTATCTTCAAGTGCAACAATGTTGTGGTACGCTGCATTGTCCATTATTAGGCAAGATGGTCGATCTAGTAATGGGAGAACATAATTTTCAATCCAATGTCGAAATATGTGACCATTCATCTCAGAGTGATAATCCCGATTGTCTATGGATTTTGAAAGAAAAATTAGCTCTGCATTCTGTATTAGTCCATGTTGTCGACTACCTGCATGAGCAATTATCAAGCGCTGTCCTTTGCTCCTAGGTATTAATCTCTTAATCTTTCCATCTGATGACTGCCATTCCCTTTGGTTAGTGTGGTGAGCATTGATCCATGTTTCATCCAAGTACACAATATCATAACCTTGCTTGCGCACCTCTTTTACTTCACGTAAGTACTTGCTTCTCATGACTACTATATGTGGCTTCTCACAGATGATGTTTCGTCCATTGGAATACTTTCTGAATGTAAAGCCTGCAGCTCTCACATTCCTCCATAATGTAGACTTTGATATTTCAATACTGTTGTTCTTTTTCAGCGATACTTTTAATTTTCTTATTGTAACAGTTTCATTCATACCCAACATTTTGCGAATTTCACTTCTAATAAGTTCACTGTCGAAATTATCCAACATTTTTGCTCTTCCTTGTGATTTTGTATATTTGGAACATTGACGGTCACGTGCTTGAATCCAGCGATTAAATGACCGTTTAGATAAATCCAAAATGTGTCTTGTCCTATTCTCAGGGTTTTCTAATGAATGAAATAATCTTCCTCGTTTAGCCTCTTTGCAAAAATAGTCATACATTTTTATTGCGATGTTTTGTAAACTGCAGAATTTCATTTTAAGACTCATGATAAATGTTATAGTTCCACGTCCACGCCTATGAATGAACGGAAATGGAATACACAATTTCTCGTGTTTTTTACAAGTGTCTAATTGTGTCAGAAAACCACGGTAAAAGCGTGCAAACACTGTCAATTGTACCGTGTATGGATTTTTACTCGCTATTTTTAACTTAAAATACTGTAAACATTAAGTTTTGACTACATCAATGAGTCGTTATAAATTTATATACATCAAATAAGCAACAATAATAACCAAATGTTTTTTTTAATGAAATTAATTCCCTGATGGGTTCTAATCATTATAACTTTACATGCAAATTTTGAACAACTTACAAAAAGCGGTTAAAAAGCTATCGATTTTAAAAGTTGGGCACGAGTTATGAAACGGACTATAGTGGAAATTGATACAAGGAAATCTAAGCAGTGGCCAGGGAAAGGCATGTGTCAGCGACCAGACAAAAGGCAGAAGATAATAGGCCCCATAAAAATTAATAGGGCCTAACAAAGAGGAACAATCCAAACTAAGGAATCGTAGAAGCAAAAGACAAGGGGGAGAACGGGGGAATGAGCAACAGAGGTGGTCATAGGTAGGCTAAAAATAGCAGGATGGAGAGAAAGGAAAAGGGAGGAAATAAATACCGGGGAAAGAAAAGAAATGGAGAGGAAGGAGGAGGGAGGAAATAATAACCGGGGAAAGAAATGTAGAGGAAGGAGGAGGGAGGAAATAATAACCGGGGAAAGAAATGGAGAGGAAGGAGGAGGGAGGAAATAATAACAGGGGAAAGAAATGGAGAGGAAGGAGGAGGGAGGAAATAATAACCGGGGAAAGAAATGAAGAGGAAGGAGGAGGGAGGAAATAATAACCGGGGAAAGAAATGGAGAGGAAGGATGAGGGAGGAAATAATAACTGGGGAAAGAAATGGAGAGGAAGACTAAGACGGGTAATAATAAAGGGACAAGAGGAGAGTCGGTGGGTACAGTGTGAATAGATAAAAGGGGAGAAGTGGAGTAGTAAAGGTACAGTAAGCAGGAAGTAGTGCCTTGAGAGGTAGAGAAGTGGGGAACCAGAGAGATTAGGTGAATAAAAAGAGGCGAGTAAGAGTAGCTGAAAAACAGGTAAGAGGAGGCCTAAGAGAGAAAGGAAGAAAGAAAACGGGGAGGGGGGTTGACTACAATAAGAAGGGGGGATAGGAAGGGAGCAGACTAACATAGAGGTGAGATAGGAAGAAGAATAAAAGGGAGGGAGAAGGGGTCAGAGGAAGAGGAAGTGGAATTTGCGTCACGCAAATTGTAAAATAAATGGTATTATTCAAATATACTTGACTGTTATCGGCGAGCTTATAATGGGTAATGTTGGTATTAACACATTAAAGTTGTGCCTAAAGCATATGTTGAAAATGTCCACCACGGGCCTCAAGACATGTCGTGATTCGTCTTTCCATATTTGCGAAAACCTTCAGAATAATGTCTGGTGATATTTGTTTAATCTTGTCTACTATTTCAGTCTTTAGGTCATTAATTGTCTGCGGATTATTTTCATAAACTTTCCCCTTCAATGCCCCCCACAGATAATAATCTGGGGGTGTTAGATCTGGTGAACGAGCAGGCCAGATTCCACGTGAAATAATGCGATTTGCAAATATGCTTTCTAAATAATTGAGTGTTGTTGTGGCTGTGTGTGCTGTTGCCCCATCCTGCTGAAACCAGGATTCCATAATTTCCCGTTCTGTAAGGTGTGCTATGAACGGTTCCAGAATTAAAGTACGGTAACGTTCTGCATTTATTGTTTCATTAAAAAATATAGGTCCTATTATCCGCATACGACTTATAGCGCACCACACTCCGACTTTTTGATCGTAAAGCGGCACTTGATGAAATTCATGGGGGTTTTCACTGCTCCACAGCCGATTGTTCTGACTGTTCACATAACCGGATAAATGAAACCAGGCCTCATCAGTGAAAAAAGTGACGTCAAGGATGGCAGCGCCATGTTCATAAATAAAATTCTGAAACCACATGCAGTAGTTTAAACGGGATTCATAATATCTTTCTTGGAGTTGAGATACTTCAGTTAATTTGTATGGACGATAGTGTAGTTCACTTCTTAAAACCTTGTGAACAGAACTCTTAGATATTTGCACCTGTTGAGACAAGTGGTTTAAAGATGCATTTGGACTCATTGTAATTCTGTCTTGGAGTTCCATAATTTGGTCTTGTGAAATTGAAGGTCTTCCAGATCGGTGGGTGTTTCTTTAATGACTGTGCATTATTTGATAATCTAGTTGTTCCACCAATTTATTTATGTAAATCACGCATCATGTACTGCTGTAGCTTGTTCCTTTTTCGGTAAAGTTAAACATATAACATCACTATTCACAAAAGGTATTCGAAATATCCACCACGTTTTAGTTGGCAAATGTTGATACGTTTTTTCATATTGTCAAAAACCTTACGCAGTATGGGCTGTGTAACATTATTAATGTTGTTGGCGATTGAAACCTGCAGCTCATCGAGTGTGTGGGGATTGTTTTCGTACACTTTTCTTTTCAGTTCACCCCAGAGATAGTAGTCCATGGGAGTAAGATCAGGAGACCGTGCAGGCCAAATTCCGCGAGAGATTATACGATTAGCAAAAATTTCATATAAAAATTCCAGTGATTTTACAGCAGTGTGAGCAGTTGCGCCATCTTGTTGAAACCAAGCTTTTTCAATTTCTGGCTCAGAAAGTTGGGTTACGAATCGCTCCAATCAAGGATTTCCTCACCTTCTTGGGCTAGAAAATTCTCAAACCACATACAATAATTAATTCTGGATTGGTGATCTAATTCTTTTAATTGAGGAACGACGGAAAATTTGTACGGATGTAACTTTAATTTTTTTTCAGAACTCTATGAACAGTACTGCTTGATTTGTGTACTTGTTGAGCCAGCTTTCTTATTGATTTGCCAGGACTCATTAGAATGCTGTCCTGGATGTTGAGAGATGTTACTTCAAGAACAGATGGTCTACCAGGACGGCTAACATCATGTACACTACCGGTGTTTTGAAATTTGATTATTAAATTACTCACAGTATTTCGATGAAGCACTGGTGTATCAGGAAATCTATTCACAAATTGTTCAACAACCCCATTCGAATACTTGCCGCCGTTACGTGCTCCACTATAAATACTCTTTCTTCAATCATTAACACCATTGTAAGCCAGATCTATCATGTAGCAGTGATGTTTAAATGAACACGTAAATGGTGCTTGAACTATTACGTCATACATAGATACAATTTAGGTGCGTAATTATTTCAACAACAAAAAATGCGCAGTCACTAAAGAGACACCCTATAATTATAAAAGGAAGAATCCATAGAAATCTGAACAGGAAATGTGTGTTAATCAAAATTGTTCACTCTGGTTTTCGCAGAGGTAGAGAACCAAGAAACGATATATTTAATTTAAGAAACTTAATTGAAAATTGCAGAGAATTAAACATCTATCTTTTTACATGCTTTGTTGACAACTCAGAAGCATATGATTGCATACAGCATTAAATATTGTACAAAATAATGACAGATATGGCTTTTCCATTCATCTGGTGCATATTATGAAAAAAAGGCTTTATAATGACCAACAAGCAGCTGTGGACATTACATATGATGTCAGACTGATTCGGTGAATGACAAGGAGTTAGACATGTGCCCGTGTATATGTGTGTGTGTGTGCCCATGCTCTACCATAAAAATGGCACGCTGTTGATACAACACATTTATCCACCTCTATAAGTAAGTAAAGTACCCCCGTCATGCCAAGTGGCGTATAGGGAATATGGTGTTAGTGACCATAAATTTTACAGACCTTCACCACATGATTTTTGGGGTAATGTGGTCGGTATTACGCCCGTGCCGTTTCACTTTCCCAGAAAAAAATCCGGTACCCATTAAAGGCTGTGTGAACCCGGAAGCCGTCGGTTGGGATCGAACCCTACCCCTTGTCCTTTGTAGTCCAGTTCACCAATCACTGAGCTATCGCGGCTCCCCTCCTCTATAAGTGATGCTGATAAAATTATAACATCAGCTCATTATATAGTGAAAAACATCACTTCTGTCTCAAAACAACAAAGGCAAAATCGGTTCAACTGATGAAACAGATATTTTAAAAAAATCATATCTGTATTAATGGTCAAATATTGGAAAAAGTAGACAGCTTTGAATATTGATAACAAACAGTAGAAAAATATATAGGCAACAAAAAAAAGGGTTGTATATAGTCATTAATAAATTCAGATAACTGCACAACATGTAGCAGGTAATTGGTTATAGTTAAACAACTTAGGTTTCCAATATTCTACATTTATCGAATGGTAACAAATGGCTGTAAATTGGAAGATCAGCTGAAAAATACATGAATGTTTTACATCCAAAAGTTATGGAGAGTAATCAAAGGGCCACAACGCTCCCTATTAAAGAATGAATGAACTTCGGAGACGCATAGCAAAAATACAATTGCAGGTGAAGTAGAAACTGAAAAACGAAATCGCAGGAAAAGCAACAACATCAGCCTCATCTTTCAAATATACCTGTGCTATATACAGAATGTTATTCTATAGCTTGTTTCATAACTTGTGCCCAACTTTTAAAATCGATAGTTTTTTAACCGCTTGTTGTAAGTTATTCAAAATTTGCATGTAAAGTTATAATGATTAGAACCCAACAGGGAATTAATTTCACTAAAAAAAAAAAACATTTGGTTATTATTGTTGCTTATTTGATGTATATAAATTTATAACGACCCATTGATGTAGTCAAAATTAATGTTTACAGTATTTTAAGTTAAAAATAGCGAGTAAAAAACCATACACGGTACAATTGACGTGTTTGCACGCTTTTACCGTGGTTTTTTGATACAATTAGATACTTGTAAAAAACACGATAAATTGTGTGTTCCATTTCCGTTCATTCATAGGTGGAGACGTGGAACTATAACATTTATCATGAGTCTTAAAATGAAATTCTGCAGTTTACAAAACATCGCAATAAAAATGTATGACTATTTTTGCAAAGAGGCTAAACGAGGAAGATTATTTCATTCTTTAGAAAACCCTGAGAATAGGACAAGACACATTTTGGATTTATCTAAACGGTCATTTAATCGCTGGATTCAAGCACGTGACCGTCAATGTTCCAAATATACAAAATCACAAGGAAGAGCAAACATGTTGGATAATTTCGACAGTGAACTTATTAGAAGTGAAATTCGCAAAATGTTGGGTATAAATGAAACTGTTACAATAAGAAAATTAAAAGTATCGCTGAAAAAGAACAACAGTATTGAAATATCAAAGTCTACATTATGGAGGAATGTGAGAGCTGCAGGCTTTACATTCAGAAAGTATTCCAATGGACGAAACATCATCTGTGAGAAGCCACATATAGTAGTCATGAGAAGCAAGTACTTACGTGAAGTAAAAGAGGTGCGCAAGCAAGGTTATGATATTGTGTACTTGGATGAAACATGGATCAATGCTCACCACACTAACCAAAGGGAATAGCAGTCATCAGATGGAAAGATTAAGAGATTAATACCTAGCAGCAAAGGACAGCGCTTGATAATTGCTCATGCAGGTAGTCGACAACATGGACTAATACAGAATACAGAGCTCATTTTTCTTTCAAAATCCATAGACAATCGGGATTATCACTCTTAAGTTGAATGGTCACATATTTCGACATTGGATTGAAAATTCTGTTCTCCCATCACTAGATCGACCATCTTGCCTAATAATGGACAATGCAGCGTACCACAACATTGTTGCACTTGAAGATAAAGTCCCGACGTCATCCAGTACAAAAGATGCTATTAAGATATGGCTCACAAAGGAGCACATACAATTTAATAACATGTACTTAAAACCTGAATTACTATCTCTAGTAAAGCAAAAACAAAGGACAAAGATTTTTCAAATAGATAAGATTATCCAAGAGCACGGTCATATAAGTTTGAGGCTGCCACCTTACCATGCTCATTTAAATCCAATAGAACAGATCTGGGCAAAATTAAAAGGACAAGTGGCAGATGAAAATACAACATTCAAAATATGCGATGTAAAGACTCTGGCTAATCTCGCTTTATTAAATATAGACAAAGATTATTGGGCTAAATGTGAAGACCACGTCTTAAAACAGGAAGACGAATATTGGAAAAATGATGGTTTGTGGAATGTTCAACCCCAAACAGTTATTAATCTTTTAGACTCGTCTGATTCAGAATGAAAGTATATAGCCCCCACAATGTTGGCCCCTATATTACCTTAAATTAGTTCAACAAACGGTCCTTTTCAGGACCACAGAACTATGAAAATTGGACATACAGGTATACCTTGATATTATCGTCCGTCCTCGAACTGAGAAGACAATAATTCTCCTGGTGTTTTGTCTTATCCAGTTATTTCTCCATTACGGCCACGCCTTTACCTAGTGAAAATTAATCATAGACCAGCAACTACGGTAATTTATATTATTTAGGGGTTCACAATTTACAATTTTGACAAACATCAAAGAAATTCGCCGCTTTAAGAAAACTGCAGCTGCAAGATATTTGTTAAATATACATTTAAAGGGTCTTTTGCATTCTAATAACATTTGGACAATTTCAACAGTTTTTAACAAACGGTTACTGAGTAATAGCGTTTTGAAGTTGGGCACATGATTTGAAACCAGCTATAGAAAAGGACAGTTTAGTCATTAAATAGACGCTGTTACTTGCTTTTAAGTGACCTACTATGACACATCGATTTGTCTCACGTGAAAAAAGACTATTATTATTATTATTATAAGATGGTTTTTAAATAACCGTTTTCTAAATACATGTATATGACCAGGAAAGCTCCAGAAAATGATTCAGTTTTTTAGTATAATAGGTTGAGTGTATTAAAACAACTTTATTAATATTTTATTTTAAAAATATTATCAAACACGTTAGGTGGTCGCTGTAAATATGTGGCTCCCTATCGACCAATTAGAGTGGCCAGTAACTAAGCAAGTAGTTACTGTGTGAATGTTGCGCTTAATCTCAACGCACCGTTAAGATTAAGCGCAACATTCACACAGTAACTACTTGCTTAAAATTCATAATTCTCACGATAACTACTTTCTTAAAACACAACATTCACACAATAAGTATTTTTTTTTCAAATGTAGCATTCACGTAATAACTTCTATTAAAATTAATTTTACACAATTACTGCATATTAATTGCAGCAGTCACACAGTAACTGCTTTATAACACAAGAGTTAATTGCAGCAGTCACACAGTAACTGCTTTATAACACAAGAGAATGCAAAAGACCCTTTAAATGTATATTTAACAAATATCTTGCAGCTGCAGTTTTCTTAAAGCGGCGAATTTCTTTGATGTTTGTCAAAATTGTAAATTGTGAACCCCTAAATAATATAAATTACCCTAGTTGCTGGTCTATGATTAATTTTCACTAGGTAAAGGCGTGGCCGTAATGGGGAAATAACTGGATAAGACAAAACACCAGGAGAATTATTGTCTTCTCAGTTCGAGGACGGACGATAATATCAAGGTATACCTGTATGTCCAATTTTCATAGGTACGCTGCATTGTCCACTATTAGGCAAGATGGTCGATCTAGTAATGGGAGAACATAATTTTCAATCCGATGTCTAAATATGTGACCATTCATCTCAGAGTGATAATCCCGATTGTCTATGGATTTTGAAAGAAAAATTAGCTCTGCATTCTGTATTAGCCCATGTTGTCGACTACCTGCATGAGCAATTATCAAGCGCTGTCCTTTGCTCCTAGGTATTAATCTCTTAATCTTTCCATCTGATGACTGCCATTCCCTTTGGTTAGTGTGGTGAGCATTGATCCATGTTTCATCCAAGTACACAATATCATAACCTTGCTTGCGCACCTCTTTTACTTCACGTAAGTACTTGCTTCTCATGACTACTATATGTGGCTTCTCACAGATGATGTTTCGTCCATTGGAATACTTTCTGAATGTAAAGCCTGCAGCTCTCACATTCCTCCATAATGTAGACTTTGATATTTCAATACTGTTGTTCTTTTTCAGCGATACTTTTAATTTTCTTATTGTAACAGTTTCATTCATACCCAACATTTTGCGAATTTCACTTCTAATAAGTTCACTGTCGAAATTATCCAACATTTTTGCTCTTCCTTGTGATTTTGTATATTTGGAACATTGACGGTCACGTGCTTGAATCCAGCGATTAAATGACCGTTTAGATAAATCCAAAATGTGTCTTGTCCTATTCTCAGGGTTTTCTAATGAATGAAATAATCTTCCTCGTTTAGCCTCTTTGCAAAAATAGTCATACATTTTTATTGCGATGTTTGTAAACTGCAGAATTTCATTTTAAGACTCATGATAAATGTTATAGTTCCACGTCCACGCCTATGAATGAACGGAAATGGAATACACAATTTCTCGTGTTTTTTACAAGTGTCTAATTGTGTCAGAAAACCACGGTAAAAGCGTGCAAACACTGTCAATTGTACCGTGTATGGATTTTTACTCGCTATTTTTAACTTAAAATACTGTAAACATTAAGTTTTGACTACATCAATGAGTCGTTATAAATTTATATACATCAAATAAGCAACAATAATAACCAAATGTTTTTTTAATGAAATTAATTCCCTGATGGGTTCTAATCATTATAACTTTACATGCAAATTTTGAACAACTTACAAAAAGCGGTTAAAAAGCTATCGATTTTAAAAGTTGGGCACGAGTTATGAAACGGACTATAGTGGAAATTGATACAAGGAAATCTAAACAGTGGCCAGGGAAAGGCATGTGTCAGCGACCAGACAAAAGGCAGAAGATAATAGGCCCCATAAAAATTAATAGGGCCTAACAAAGAGGAACAATCCAAACTAAGGAATCGTAGAAGCAAAAGACAAGGGGGAGAACGGGGGAATGAGCAACAGAGGTGGTCATAGGTAGGCTAAAAATAGCAGGATGGAGAGAAAGGAAAAGGGAGGAAATAAATACCGGGGAAAGAAAAGAAATGGAGAGGAAGGAGGAGGGAGGAAATAATAACCGGGGAAAGAAATGTAGAGGAAGGAGGAGGGAGGAAATAATAACCGGGGAAAGAAATGGAGAGGAAGGAGGAGGGAGGAAATAATAACAGGGGAAAGAAATGGAGAGGAAGGAGGAGGGAGGAAATAATAACCGGGGAAAGAAATGAAGAGGAAGGAGGAGGGAGGAAATAATAACCGGGGAAAGAAATGGAGAGGAAGGATGAGGGAGGAAATAATAACTGGGGAAAGAAATGGAGAGGAAGACTAAGACGGGTAATAATAAAGGGACAAGAGGAGAGTCGGTGGGTACAGTGTGAATAGATAAAAGGGGAGAAGTGGAGTAGTAAAGGTACAGTAAGCAGGAAGTAGTGCCTTGAGAGGTAGAGAAGTGGGGAACCAGAGAGATTAGGTGAATAAAAAGAGGCGAGTAAGAATAGCTGAAAAACAGGTAAGAGGAGGCCTAAGAGAGAAAGGAAGAAAGAAAACGGGGAGGGGGGTTGACTACAATAAGAAGGGGGGATAGGAAGGGAGCAGACTAACATAGAGGTGAGATAGGAAGAAGAATAAAAGGGAGGGAGAATGGGTCAGAGGAAGAGGAAGTGGAGTCCTCAGAGGGATAGGGATACATTCATGCCACGAGGGGTGAGGCAACCCCAACGAGTGATCAGGCGGTTCTCAAGAGTGAGACGACTGTGGTAATCAGAAGAGCAAGATATAAGGCCAGTGACCAGGACATCCGCCTTCCCCGATGGCCCCTCAAGTTAAAGTGGGCTGCTACAGGAGTGCCAGCTTCTCGGTAATGTCATGTAAATGTTCACGGCAACTATCGCCGATCCTTCGACCAGACTGACCGATATAGGTCAACTTTCATCGCTTATAGATGATGGCATAAATGATGTTACGATGTACAAGTAAATCCCTCTCTGATCTCGAAAGGACCATTAGGAAAGAGGACGGTATAAGTCTGGAGAACGTGGTCACAAGTTTTGCATACCTTGCGGTTTGAAGCGGATAGTACCTCGATGGCTAAGCTGGGCAGCAGGAAGACGGCCCCTTACGAGAAAGTCACGGAGGTTCCGGTCACGTCTAAAGGCCACCAGTGGTGGGTCGGAGATGGGCAGACGAGTAGTAGGGTCAGATCGGAGAATGGGGAGGTAGTGGTGGATGGTCCTAATCACAGCGTAGTGGTGAGGGTGATAGGTGAGGGCGAGCACTACTCTATCCAAAGGGGGATGAGTAGAGGGGTAAGAGCAGACTGACGTGGAGTGTGGTGAACACGACGCAGGGCAGGGAGGACAGCTGCTTCTGGATAGAGGCGTCGGCGGAAGAAATCAAGCTTGAGGTGGGCGTTGTAAAGGAAATCTTCATCGTCTTGGCAAAGGCGACGAAGCCTGAGAAGCTGAGAATAAGGAAGAGAGTTCTTACGAGATGCAGGGTGAGAGGAGTCGTAGCGGAGGAAACTGTGGGAGTCAGTGGCCTTATAGAAGACCGAGGTGAGATGATGGGAGGTGTCCAAGGAGACTGAGATATCAAGGAAAGATACGGAGGAGGTAGAGATGTGGTAGGTGATGTGGATGGAGGAGTGAAAATGTCCGACATATTCGATGAAACGAGAGATCTCATCTCAGGAAGGTCAGTCAGACCAATGCAGTCATCGATGTACCTACGATACATAAGGGGAAGAGGGCCCTGGTAGGTTTGGATGATTTGGTGCTCAAGATAGCCCATGAAGAGACAATCATAGCTAGGGCCCATTTTGGTGCCCATAGCCACACCGCTGATCTGGGTAAATAAATTGCCATTGAACTCAAAGAGTTGAGGTTCAAGACTAATTTCGCTAGGCTTAGGAGGACGCCAGTGGGAATGGAAGGTTGAACCCTACGGTCCAGGAAAAACTGAAGATTGGAGATGAAATGCAGTTTGTCCAACCGACAACAAATGTTTACCTCTTAGAGACTTCTGATTCGGAATGAGAATGTATGACATGCGCACAATTTTGTTGATGAAACTTACTATTTGCTGACTATGTGTGTTTAATGTTCTGGTCGTTCCATATATTTTGTTGATGACATGCCTGCTATTTGGCGGCTATGATTGTTTGATACTTTGGTCAAAGTTTATCTGTCTCTATGACTAAGAAATCGAATAAAAAATGGCCCACTCTTCAATGTGATACGGATACGCCTTTGACTTGAATTGTTATAAAATTAACGTAATTTACAGTAGAATCTAATTTTAGGGAACATTACCAGAAGCGTTCCCAGAAACAATACCAGAAACAACAGTAGGTAATAGGGAACATGAAGTTGCCAGCAGTTAGGCCATGCAGTAGCCATTGGATTATAGCAGACTTTACCTAAAAATTCAAAAGAAGTAATCTAGTTTTAGCGTAAATCTTTGGTTATCAGACTAAACAGGAACAAGGTGAATATCACCGGATTACATCACCCAAATTGTGTTAGGATTATCTCACGTGACAAACGTTCGCAGATCTGACCTGAGTAATCAAACATTAATGTTCGTGGTTTAGCTATTATACAACAATCACGTGATAGTGACGTCCTTTAAGTGTGACTCAGGGGTATAATTGCCAGATGTATACCACTATATAAAGCAATTAACAGTAGATTGGGCATAACTTTTACTGAAAATATGACAACATAACCAATGTAAGGAATACCGCAGTGAATTGTTAGCCGAATCAGTTAACCATAACGACTGTGGCGATAATAACACTGAAGGAAAAAAATCCCGAACCAAGTTTGGGGGGACAAACTGGAATGAGCCAAAAGATGTCTAAACAATAAGAATGATAGATCACATGAATTTTATGAGATAACAGCAACGATCTTAAAGCTGAAGGAGACATTATTTCAATCTTTATATTAACAATATTTGAAACACTTGAGGCCGAAATATTTGAAACGAACTATTTCTATCCCGATACGAAAGAAAACAACCTAAAATAATTCACATATTATAAAACAGTTGTATTAACCAGTCATGCAGTCATTGCAGGGTGTTTCTATAGTCGCAGTGCAGTGAATTTCTACTCTCAGAAGAAAAACGTCACCAGAAATGCGGTTAACTAATGCGTCACGCAAATTGTAAAATAAATGGTATTATTCAAATATACTTGACTGTTATCGGCGAGCTTATAATGGGTAATGTTGGTATTAACACATTAAAGTTGTGCCTAAAGCATATGTTGAAAATGTCCACCACGGGCCTCAAGACATGTCGTGATTCGTCTTTCCATATTTGCGAAAACCTTCAGAATAATGTCTGGTGATATTTGTTTAATCTTGTCTACTATTTCAGTCTTTAGGTCATTAATTGTCTGCGGATTATTTTCATAAACTTTCCCCTTCAATGCCCCCCACAGATAATAATCTGGGGGTGTTAGATCTGGTGAACGAGCAGGCCAGATTCCACGTGAAATAATGCGATTTGCAAATATGCTTTCTAAATAATTGAGTGTTGTTGTGGCTGTGTGTGCTGTTGCCCCATCCTGCTGAAACCAGGATTCCATAATTTCCCGTTCTGTAAGGTGTGCTATGAACGGTTCCAGAATTAAAGTACGGTAACGTTCTGCATTTATTGTTTCATTAAAAAATATAGGTCCTATTATCCGCATACGACTTATAGCGCACCACACTCCGACTTTTTGATCGTAAAGCGGCACTTGATGAAATTCATGGGGGTTTTCACTGCTCCACAGCCGATTGTTCTGACTGTTCACATAACCGGATAAATGAAACCAGGCCTCATCAGTGAAAAAAGTGACGTCAAGGATGGCAGCGCCATGTTCATAAATAAAATTCTGAAACCACATGCAGTAGTTTAAACGGGATTCATAATATCTTTCTTGGAGTTGAGACACTTCAGTTAATTTGTATGGACGATAGTGTAGTTCACTTCTTAAAACCTTGTGAACAGAACTCTTAGATATTTGCACCTGTTGAGACAAGTGGTTTAAAGATGCATTTGGACTCATTGTAATTCTGTCTTGGAGTTCCATAATTTGGTCTTGTGAAATTGAAGGTCTTCCAGATCGGTGGGTGTTTCTTTAATGACTGTGCATTATTTGATAATCTAGTTGTTCCACCAATTTATTTATGTAAATCACGCATCATGTACTGCTGTAGCTTGTTCCTTTTTCGGTAAAGTTAAACATATAACATCACTATTCACAAAAGGTATTCGAAATATCCACCACGTTTTAGTTGGCAAATGTTGATACGTTTTTTCATATTGTCAAAAACCTTACGCAGTATGGGCTGTGTAACATTATTAATGTTGTTGGCGATTGAAACCTGCAGCTCATCGAGTGTGTGGGGATTGTTTTCGTACACTTTTCTTTTCAGTTCACCCCAGAGATAGTAGTCCATGGGAGTAAGATCAGGAGACCGTGCAGGCCAAATTCCGCGAGAGATTATACGATTAGCAAAAATTTCATATAAAAATTCCAGTGATTTTACAGCAGTGTGAGCAGTTGCGCCATCTTGTTGAAACCAAGCTTTTTCAATTTCTGGCTCAGAAAGTTGGGTTACGAATCGCTCCAATCAAGGATTTCCTCACCTTCTTGGGCTAGAAAATTCTCAAACCACATACAATAATTAATTCTGGATTGGTGATCTAATTCTTTTATTTGAGGAACGACGGAAAATTTGTACGGATGTAACTTTAATTTTTTTTCAGAACTCTATGAACAGTACTGCTTGATTTGTGTACTTGTTGAGCCAGCTTTCTTATTGATTTGCCAGGACTCATTAGAATGCTGTCCTGGATGTTGAGAGATGTTACTTCAAGAACAGATGGTCTACCAGGACGGCTAACATCATGTACACTACCGGTGTTTTGAAATTTGATTATTAAATTACTCACAGTATTTCGATGAGGCACTGGTGTATCAGGAAATCTATTCACAAATTGTTCAACAACCCCATTCGAATACTTGCCGCCGTTACTGAACACATGCTCCACTATAAATACTCTTTCTTCAATCATTAACACCATTGTAAGCCAGATCTATCATGTAGCAGTGATGTTTAAATGAACACGTAAATGGTGCTTGAACTATTACGTCATACATAGATACAATTTAGGTGCGTAATTATTTCAACAACAAAAAATGCGCAGTCACTAAAGAGACACCCTATAATTATAAAAGGAAGAATCCATAGAAATCTGAACAGGAAATGTGTGTTAATCAAAATTGTTCACTCTGGTTTTCGCAGAGGTAGAGAACCAAGAAACGATATATTTAATTTAAGAAACTTAATTGAAAATTGCAGAGAATTAAACATCTATCTTTTTACATGCTTTGTTGACAACTCAGAAGCATATGATTGCATACAGCATTAAATATTGTACAAAATAATGACAGATATGGCTTTTCCATTCATCTGGTGCATATTATGAAAAAAAGGCTTTATAATGACCAACAAGCAGCTGTGGACATTACATATGATGTCAGACTGATTCGGTGAATGACAAGGAGTTAGACATGTGCCCGTGTATATGTGTGTGTGTGTGCCCATGCTCTACCATAAAAATGGCACGCTGTTGATACAACACATTTATCCACCTCTATAAGTAAGTAAAGTACCCCCGTCATGCCAAGTGGCGTATAGGGAATATGGTGTTAGTGACCATAAATTTTACAGACCTTCACCACATGATTTTTGGGGTAATGTGGTCGGTATTATGCCCGTGCCGTTTCACTTTCCCAGAAAAAAATCCGGTACCCATTAAAGGCTGTGTGAACCCGGAAGCCGTCGGTTGGGATCGAACCCTACCCTTGTCCTTTGTAGTCCAGTTCACCAATCACTGAGCTATCGCGGCTCCCCTCCTCTATAAGTGATGCTGATAAAATTATAACATCAGCTCATTATATAGTGAAAAACATCACTTCTGTCTCAAAACAACAAAGGCAAAATCGGTTCAACTGATGAAACAGATATTTTAAAAAAATCATATCTGTATTAATGGTCAAATATTGGAAAAAGTAGACAGCTTTGAATATTGATAACAAACAGTAGAAAAATATATAGGCAACAAAAAAAAGGGTTGTATATAGTCATTAATAAATTCAGATAACTGCACAACATGTAGCAGGTAATTGGTATAGTTAAACAACTTAGGTTTCCAATATTCTACATTTATCGAATGGTAACAAATGGCTGTAAATTGGAAGATCAGCTGAAAAATACATGAATGTTTTACATCCAAAAGTTATGGAGAGTAATCAAAGGGCCACAACGCTCCCTATTAAAGAATGAATGAACTTCGGAGACGCATAGCAAAAATACAATTGCAGGTGAAGTACAAACTGAAAAACGAAATCGCAGGAAAAGCAACAACATCAGCCTCATCTTTCAAATATACCTGTGCTATATACAGAATGTTATTCTATAGCTTGTTTCATAACTTGTGCCCAACTTTTAAAATCGATAGTTTTTTAACCGCTTGTTGTAAGTTATTCAAAATTTGCATGTAAAGTTATAATGATTAGAACCCAACAGGGAATTAATTTCACTAAAAAAAAAAAAAACATTTGGTTATTATTGTTGCTTATTTGATGTATATAAATTTATAACGACCCATTGATGTAGTCAAAATTAATGTTTACAGTATTTTAAGTTAAAAATAGCGAGTAAAAAACCATACACGGTACAATTGACGTGTTTGCACGCTTTTACCGTGGTTTTTTGATACAATTAGATACTTGTCAAAAACACGATAAATTGTGTGTTCCATTTCCGTTCATTCATAGGTGGAGACGTGGAACTATAACATTTATCATGAGTCTTAAAATGAAATTCTGCAGTTTACAAAACATCGCAATAAAAATGTATGACTATTTTTGCAAAGAGGCTAAACGAGGAAGATTATTTCATTCTTTAGAAAACCCTGAGAATAGGACAAGACACATTTTGGATTTATCTAAACGGTCATTTAATCGCTGGATTCAAGCACGTGACCGTCAATGTTCCAAATATACAAAATTACAAGGAAGAGCAAAAATGTTGGATAATTTCGACAGTGAACTTATTAGAAGTGAAATTCGCAAAATGTTGGGTATAAATGAAACTGTTACAATAAGAAAATTAAAAGTATCGCTGAAAAAGAACAACAGTATTGAAATATCAAAGTCTACATTATGGAGGAATGTGAGAGCTGCAGGCTTTACATTCAGAAAGTATTCCAATGGACGAAACATCATCTGTGAGAAGCCACATATAGTAGTCATGAGAAGCAAGTACTTACGTGAAGTAAAAGAGGTGCGCAAGCAAGGTTATGATATTGTGTACTTGGATGAAACATGGATCAATGCTCACGACACTAACCAAAGGGAATGGCAGTCATCAGATGGAAAGATTAAGAGATTAATACCTAGCAGCAAAGGACAGCGCTTGATAATTGCTCATGCAGGTAGTCGACAACATGGACTAATACAGAATGCAGAGCTCATTTTTCTTTCAAAATCCATAGACAATCGGGATTATCACTCTTAAGTTGAATGGTCACATATTTCGAAATTGGATTGAAAATTCTGTTCTCCCATCACTAGATCGACCATCTTGCCTAATAATGGACAATGCAGCGTACCACAACATTGTTGCACTTGAAGATAAAGTCCCGACGTCATCCAGTACAAAAGATGCTATTAAGATATGGCTCACAAAGGAGCACATACAATTTAATAACATGTACTTAAAACCTGAATTACTATCTCTAGTAAAGCAAAAACAAAGGACAAAGATTTTTCAAATAGATAAGATTATCCAAGAGCACGGTCATATAAGTTTGAGGCTGCCACCTTACCATGCTCATTTAAATCCAATAGAACAGATCTGGGCAAAATTAAAAGGACAAGTGGCAGATGAAAATACAACATTCAAAATATGCGATGTAAAGACTCTGGCTAATCTCGCTTTATTAAATATAGACAAAGATTATTGGGCTAAATGTGAAGACCACGTCTTAAAACAGGAAGACGAATATTGGAAAAATGATGGTTTGTGGAATGTTCAACCCCAAACAGTTATTAATCTTTTAGACTCGTCTGATTCAGAATGAAAGTATATAGCCCCCACAATGTTGGCCCCTATATTACCTTAAATTAGTTCAACAAACGGTCCTTTTCAGGACCACAGAACTATGAAAATTGGACATACAGGTATACCTTGATATTATCGTCCGTCCTCGAACTGAGAAGACAATAATTCTCCTGGTGTTTTGTCTTATCCAGTTATTTCTCCATTACGGCCACGCCTTTACCTAGTGAAAATTAATCATAGACCAGCAACTACGGTAATTTATATTATTTAGGGGTTCACAATTTACAATTTTGACCAACATCAAAGAAATTCGCCGCTTTAAGAAAACTGCAGCTGCAAGATATTTGTTAAATATACATTTAAAGGGTCTTTTGCATTCTAATAACATTTGGACAATTTCAACAGTTTTTAACAAACGGTTACTGATTAATAGCGTTTTGAAGTTGGGCACATGATTTGAAACCAGCTATAGAAAAGGACAGTTTAGTCATTAAATAGACGCTGTTACTTGCTTTTAAGTGACCTACTATGACACATCGATTTGTCTCACGAGAAAAAAGACTATTATTATTATTATTATAAGATGGTTTTTAAATAACCGTTTTCTAAATACATGTATATGACCAGGAAAGCTCCAGAAAATGATTCAGTTTTTTAGTATAATAGGTTGAGTGTATTAAAACAACTTTATTAATATTTTATTTTAAAAATATTATCAAACACGTTAGGTGGTCGCTGTAAATATGTGGCTCCCTATCGACCAATTAGAGTGGCCAGTAACTAAGCAAGTAGTTACTGTGTGAATGTTGCGCTTAATCTCAACGCACCGTTAAGATTAAGCGCAACATTCACACAGTAACTACTTGCTTAAAATTCATAATTCTCACGATAACTACTTTCTTAAAACACAACATTCACACAATAAGTATTTTTTTTTCAAATGTAACATTCACGTAATAACTTCTATTAAAATTAATTTTACACAATTACTGCATATTAATTGCAGCAGTCACACAGTAACTGCTTTATAACACAAGAGTCGCACAACAAGTGGCATAAAACTCTAATGCACTATATATATATATATATATATATATATATATATATATATATATATATATATATATATATATATATATATATATATATATATATATATACAGGGTGTTTTTAAAGTCGCAGTGCAGTGAATATTTCTAATATTCAGTAAATGACGTAATCATCATCTACGTACCACAATTTTGTAAACCACATTTATGAACAAACCGCTGCTTCCTTTAAGGTTTTATTTACGTAAAGGACGGGCACTACGCTACTTTCACTGTCTCATTGCTTGAAGGAAATGGTGTTGACGATTGAAAACAGGGTATTTCTGGTTGAGCATGTCTTTCGTAATGGCGGTAAATATACGGATGAGGTCATTAGACAATTCGTGAGGAAATTTCCAGACTCACAAGTCCCTCACCGAAATTCTGTTACAAAATTGATCAAAAAGTTTCGTGAAACCGGTAGTGTGGTAGATGCACATCGATCTGGAAGACCTTCAATTTCACAAGACCAAATTATGGAACTCCAAGACAGAATTACAATGAATCCAAATGCATCTTTAAACCACTTGTCTCAACAGGTGCAAATATCTAAGAGTTCTGTTCACAAGGTTTTAAGAAGTGAACTACACTATCGTCCATAGAAATTAACTGAAGTGTCTCAACTCCAAGAAAGAGATTATGAATCCCGTTTAAACTACTGCATGTGGTTTCATAATTTTATTTATGAACATGGCGCTGCCATCCTTGACGTCACTTTTTTCAATGATGGGCCTGGTTTCATTTATCCGGTTATGTGAACAGTCAGAACAATCGGCTGTGGAGCAGTGAAAACCCCCATGAATTTCATCAAGTGCCGCTTTACGATCAAAAAGTCGGAATGTGGTGCGCTATAAGTCGTATGCGGATAATAGGACCTATATTTTTTAATGAAACAATAAATGCAGAACGTTACCGTACTTTAATTCTGGAACCGTTCATAGCACACCTTACAGAACGGGAAATTATGGAATCCTGGTTTCAGCAGGATGGTGCAACAGCACACACAGCCACAACAACACTCAATTATTTAGTAAGCATATTTGCAAATCGCATTATTTCACGTGGAATCTGGCCTGCTCGTTCACCAGATCTAACACCCCCAGATTATTTTCTGTGGGGGGCATTGAAGGGGAAAGTTTATGAAAATAATCCGCAGACAATTAATGACCTAAAGACTGAAATAGTAGGCAAGATTAAACAAATATCCCCAGACATTATTCTGAAGGTTTTCGCAAATATGGAAAGACGAATCACGACATGTCTTGAGGCCCGTGGTGGACATTTTCAACATATGCTTTAGGCACAACTTTATTGTGTTAATACCAACATTACCCATTATAAGCTCGCCGATAGCAGTCAAGTATATATATAATATCATTTATTTTACAATTTGTGTGACTCATTAGTTAACCGCATTTCTGATGACGTTTTTTCTTCCGAGAGTAGAAATTCACTGCACTGCAACTTTAAAAACACCCTGTTTTTTAAACAGAGATTAACGCAGGTAAATTCAAAAGATCGTGTTTCGCTGCTAATCGGCTTATAGTGCGGGTCCGGTGATCGCCTCTCGCGGTGTGATATTTGTGAAAGAGTATTTTAAAAGAGTATATTTGTGAAAGTATAAATTCAGAATTATTTAAAAAATAAGTATTTGTGAAAAAAAACTCAGAATTATTAAAAATAAAAAAAAAATATAAAAAAATAGTCTCCCACCAGGATTCGAACACGGGACTGCGTGACAGGCCAGGCACTTACCACACGGTCCACTTCGTCACTTTGTCGAACGGTCTACTGTGTCTGAGAGATTAACTCAGGTAAATTCAAAAGATCGGCCGACAATCAGTCCGGCTCAGGATATTTCAGTTAACCAACTCAGGTAAAACCCCGATTGAAAAGAAAACGGACTTATGTTAAAAATAATAAAATATAATGCTGAAAAATCAATATTTTTAAAAACTTAAAATGAAGGGAAATTTAAAATTATAGGCGATCTCGTAACTGATTGGGTCGCGGATCTCGCACTACATTTTTTTAGTGATCATGTGCCACCCTCAACACCATCATCAACCCTTCATGTCCTATCATCACCATCATACCACACAAAGTATCAAACCGATTATTTTTCGGAGGCGGTCGGCATGTGAGGTGGAGGGGGGTATTAGGCGACAGGAGGCGACACGTAAATAAAAAATGCTGACAAGCAATGACGTTGAAGGGGTATTGTTAGGAAAAGGATTAGGTAAATACGACTAGCTAGCGGCGGGAACGGGTTGGTCGGCACAGGTGTGTTATTGTAGTATCGCTAACATCATGTGCCAGGATAGCGGTTCTTGGGGAAAGATTATTGGTCGTGTGTGTTATCGCTACCAACATCATCATGTGTCGTGTAGTAAGGTGTAAAAAAAGTAAAGTAAAGTACCCCCCGTCACGCCAAGTGGCGTATAGGGAAATATGGTGTTAGTGACTATATTTTACAGACCTTCAGCACATGATTTTTGGGGTAATGTGGTCGGTATTACGCCCGTGCTGCTTTACTTTCCCAGAAAAAATCCGGTACCCATTTAAGGCTGGGTGAACCCGGAGCCGTCGGTTGGGATCGAACCCTACCCCTTGTCCGTAGTAGTCCAGTTCACTAACCACTGAGCTATCGCGGCTCCCACTAATTTTTAGGGAATTAGTAAAACCCAGGTGTCCCCGCCAGGGTACGAACCCCGGCTGTTGCCGTGGTAAGCCAACCGCCTATCGATTGCGCTAACCGGACACGTAGTAAGGTGTGCTAATATTAAATAGTGACGCTCGCTCTTTCTCATTCAATGTAAAGCAAAACAAAATTCTATATTTCACAACTTTATTAATACATCATATATATATATTACTGTCCGGTTGCTGATAATTTTAACCGTCTGGGTTTCCTACACAACCACCCTCCATTTTGACAAAACCTTGATCAAAGCTGGAATAGGTAATCGGTGACTCTGCTGAAACATCCTGGGCATCCATATTGGCTGCCGGAGCTGTCGTCTGATTAACAAGAGTGAGGTCCCCTTGGTTAAAAAAAGGGGCGTGTAGTTGATCTGGTTAACAACAGGCGGCGTGTAGTTGAGGTTAGCATAAGCGTTTTCGAGACTGCCTTAACGCCATCTTTAGACAATGGAACTACCCCCTCTACCTTCATGTCCTATCATCATCATGTGCCACCCTCAACACCATCATCAACCCTTCATGTCCTATCATCATCATGTGCCACCCTCAACACCATCATCATCCCTTCATGTCCTATCATCAAGCCACACAAAGTATCAACCAGCGAAATTCTCTCTCTCTCTCTCTCTCTCTCTCTCTGTCTCTCTGACATTCATGGTAAACCAAAACAAAATAGGCTCATACTAAAAAAGTCGACATCAAAACCATAAAAATCTACTCACATAGTCATACTAGTTAGACACAACGAGCAGGAATTTATATTCAAGGTCCAAACTGTTGAAACAAATCACTAAGATTTTACCACCATAACACATCCACGACCTCTCGAACCACGCACTTAACAAACTACAAACTTAATAAACCATAAACTCACGAACAACGAACTTAACAAACCACGAACTCACGAACCACAAACGTAACAAACCACGAACTCACGAAACACAAACTTAACTAACAACGAACTCGCGAACCACAACCCCACGAACCATGGACTTAACGAACCATCAACTAACGAACCACGATCCACAACCCCACGAACCATGGACTTAACGAACCATCAACTAACGAACAACGAACCACGACCCCACGAACAATGGACTTAACGAACCATCAACTCATGACCCACGAACCACGACCCACGAACCATGGACTTAACGAACCATCAACTCACGAACCACAACCCCACGAACCATGGACTTAACGAACCATCAACTAACGAACCACGAACCACGACCCACGAACCATGGACTTAACGAACCATAAACTCACGAACCACGAACCACAAACCCACGAACCATGGACTTAACGAACCATCAACTAACGAACCACGAACCACAACCCCACGAACCATGGACTTTACGAACCAACAACTCACGAACCACGAACCACGACTCCACGAACCATGGACTTAACGAACCATCAACTCACGAAGAACGAACCACGACTCCACGAACCATGGACTTAACGAACCATCAACTCACGAACAACGAACCACGATCCCACGAACCACAACCCCAGAAACCATGGACTTAACGAACCATCAACTCACGAACCACGAACCACAACCCCACGAACCATGGACTTAACGAACCATCAACTCACGAACCACGAACCACAACCCCACGAACCATGGACTTTACGAACCATCAACTCATGAACCACGAACCACGACTCCACAAACCATGGACTTAACGAACCATCAACTCACGAAGAACGAACCACGACTCCACGAACCATGGACTTAACGAACCATCAACTCACGAACAACGAACCACGATCCCACGATCCCACGAACCACAACCCCACGAACCATGGACTTAACGAACCATCAACTCACGAACCACGAACCACAACCCCACGAACCATGGACTTAACGAACCATCAACTCACGAACCACGAACCACGACTCCACAAACCATGGACTTAACGAACCATCAACTCACGAAGAACGAACCACGACTCCACGAACCATGGACTTAACGAACCATCAACTCACGAACAACGAACCACGATCCCACGAACCACAACCCCACGAACCATGGACTTAACGAACCATCAACTCACGAACCACGAACCACAACCCCACGAACCATGGACTTAACAAAGGCAGCGTCGAGGAGAGATATAATTTGCGGTCTCTTGCTCTTCTGTTCGCCTCTGCTGCTGGTATGTTTCCTAGCGCTTCTAATTGTACATCGACCCATCCTTTTTCGTGGTTGACAGTTGGGTCTGGTGTTCTCACAACATTTTGCTGAAGGCTCGTTGTGTTTTTGATCTGTCTGCCCTGTCACCTAGCCAAACTATTTTATCTGTTGTTTCCTTATATATTCTATGATGGGGGCTATTCCTAGCTTTTTTCTCAGTTCTTCATTTCTGAGCTTATCTCTCAGACTGTTTCCTATCATTCGTCTAACACATTTCATCTCTGAGATCACAAAAATTTAGGCACATACTCAAAAAGTCGACCTCAAAACCATAAAAATCTGCTCCCACACTCATCTAAAAGTTACACCAAAACCGCACGAGATTTGCACCGTGCAAAAACATGCACAAGTTTGACACGCGAACCAGTTTGGCACAATGCACCAATAGACATCCCCATACCAAAAAATTTACTTAAAAATCACTTTTATGATTGTTACGCCCCTTACGAATGCTGATTGTTACACCCCTTACGAAGGTGCATTGTGCCAAACTGGTGCGCGTGTCACACTTGTGCATGTTTTTGCACGGTGCAAATCTCGTGCGGTTTTGGTGTAACTTTTAAGATGAGTGTTAGAGTAGATTTTTATGGTTTTGAGGTCGACTTTTTGAGTATGTGCCTAAATTTTTGTGATCTCAGAGACGAAATGTGTTAGACGAATGACAGGAAACAATCTGAGAGATAAGCTCAGAAATGAAGAACTGAGAAGAAAGCTAGGAATAGCCCCCATCATAGAATATATAAGGAAACAACAGATAAAATAGTTTGGCTAGGTGACAGGGCAGACAAATCAAAAACACAACGAGCCTTCAGCAAAATGTTGTGAGAACACCAGACCCAACTGTCGACCACGAAAAAGGATGGGTCGATGTACAATTAGAAGCGCTAGGAAACATACCAGCAGAAGAGGCGAACAGAAGAGCAAGAGACCGCAAATTATATCTCTCCTCGACGCTGCCTTTGTTAAGTCCATGGTTCGTGGGGTTGTGGTTCGTGGTTCGTGAGTTGATGGTTCGTTAAGTCCATGGTTCGTGGGGTTGTGGTTCGTGGGATCGTGGTTCGTTGTTCGAGAGTTGAAGGTTCGTTAAGTCCATGGTTCGTGGAGTCGTGGTTCGTTCTTCGTGAGTTGATGGTTCGTTAAGTCCATGGTTCGTGGAGTCGTGGTTCGTGAGTTGATGGTTCGTTAAGTCCATGGTTCGTGGGGTTGTGGTTCGTGGTTCGTTAGTTGATGGTTCGTTAAGTCCATGGTTCGTGGGGTTGTGGTTCGTGGTTCGTTAGTTGATGGTTCGTTAAGTCCATGGTTCGTGGGGTTGTGGTTCATGGTTCGTGAGTTGATGGTTCGTTTATGGTTGATGATGTTGTTGAGGGTGGCACATGATGATGATAGGCCATGAAGGGTTGATGATGGTGTTGAGGGTGGCACATGATGATGATGATAGGCCATGAAGGGTTGATGATGTTGTTGAGGGTGGCACATGATGATGATAGGACATGAAGGCAGAGGGGGTAGTTCCATTGTCTAAAGATGGCGTTAAGGCAGTCTCGAAAACGCTTATGCTAACTTAATCTACACGCCGCCTGTTGTTAACCAGATCAACTACACGCCCCTTTTGTTAACCAAGGGGACCTCACTCTTGTTAATCAGACGACAGATCCCGCAGCCAATATGGATGCCCCGGATGTTTCAGCAGAGTCACCGATTACCTATTCCAGCTTTGATCAAGGTTTTGTCAAAATGGAGGGCGGTTGTGTAGGAAACCCAGACGCTTAAAATTATCAGCAACCGGACAGTAATATATATATATATATATATATATATATATATATATATATATATATATATATATATATATATATATGATGTATTAATAAAATGCGAAATATAGAATTTTGTTTTGCTTTACATTGAGTGAGAAAGAACGAGCGTCACTATTTAATATTAGCACACCTTACTACACGACACATGATGATGTTGGTAGCGATAACACACACGACCAATAATCTTTCCCCAAGAACTGCTATCCTGGCACATGATGTTAGCGATACTACAATAACACACCTGTGCCGACCAACCCGTTCCTGCCGCAAGCTAGTCGTATTTACCTAATCCTTTTCCTAACAATACCCCTTCAACGTCATTGCTTGTCAGCATTTTTTTTTTTACATGTCGCCTCCTGTCGCCTAATACCCCCCTCCACCTCACATGCCGACCGCCTCCGAATAATAATCGGTTTGATACTTTGTGTGGTATGTTGGTGATGATAGGACATGAAGGGTTGATGATGGTGTTGAGGGTGGCACATGATCACTAAAAAAATGTAGTGCGAGATCCGCGACCCAATCAGTTACGAGATCGCCTATAATTTTAAATTTCCCTTCGTTTTAAGTTTTTAAAAATATTGATTTTTCAGCATTATATTTTATTATTTTTAACATAAGTCCGTTTTCTTTTCAATCGGGGTTTTACCTGAGTTGGTTAACTGAAATATCCTGAGCCGGACTGATTGACGGCCGATCTTTTGAATTTACCTGAGTTAATCTCTCCGACACAGTAGACCGTTCGACAAAGTGACGAAGTGGACCGTGTGGTAAGTGCCTGGCCTGTCACGCAGTCCCGTGTTCGAATCCTGGTGGGAGACTATTTTTTATATTTTTTTTATTTTTAATAATTCTGAGTTTTTTTCACAAATACTTATTTTTTAAATAAATCTGAATTTTTACTTTCACAAATATACTCTTTTAAAATACTCTTTCACAAATATCACACCGCGAGAGGCGATCACCGGACCCGCACGATGAGCCGATTAGCAGCGAGACACGATCTTTTGAATTTACCTGCGTTAATCTCTCAGACACAGTAGACCGTTTCGACAAACTGACGAACTAAAAAAAAAAAAAAAAAAAAAAAAAATTTACCCCCAAAAAATAATTAATTTCGAAAAAATAGCGAATTCAAAAAATTTTTTTTTTTTTTTTTTTGGTGCATGTTTCGTGCAGTATCGGTGCCAAATCTATTGTCTTTCGGTGCATGCAGATGCACTTTTGCGGGTCATAAACAGCCACACCTACTACTCACGTCATTATTGACGGGATAGTGCAAGCAAATTATAATTTGCATTGAATAAATTGTAGTTTGCTCTGAACAAATTAAAGGTTATAACGATTATATAAGACACCCGTTACAGTTTGTAATACAAGAAAAAGTAAATTTAGAAAGAATCGACCCTATTATGCAATGCGATTTCCAATGTATGTGAAAATGAAAGCAGCAAAGAAAGGATTGTTGAGAAATATATAGATGTTGATATTTAATTACTGCTGCTATTCTAGACATACCTTCTGACCAGAAGCGACATACATGATAGCTTGATCATTATTTGTTATTCCTGCAGTTGGCGATGAAACATTAAACGTCATTTCAAATGAGTTGGTGCGTAGTACGTCAACTTCCAAATAATTTTGTTGTGAATTTGGCTTTGTGCTCAAGCTGACCTGTTGAAAGGAAGTGACGTTTGTTTTTGTTACTCAGAAGATAGTAATGGATAAGCCTAAATCACGTATGTGACATGAGTTGGAGTTTATACTACATTCATCAATTGAATATTAAAAAACAATCATTAAGTGAGTTATTAATTTCTGTTTAAACTATGCACACTTTGTTGGTTCTTGTGTCTAACCCAAATATGTTAGTTTTCTTGTTCATTAGATAATCATTAGATCTTCCTTACTGCACGTTAGACAAATCCGTAGATGTTCAGAATTTGTATTCAGCTTATATCTCAGAGTGTTACAACTGATGGCACCAACTCTATGCAGATTTACCAGTCCTCTTTGGCTCTCCGCAAAACGTTCTTAACCCTTTCTGATTTACCATACTTTCAGTGTGATCATGGTTGCTGAAGTACACGCACATATTTATACATTAACATTTACTTAACATGTACATCGTGCACTAGAAAAAATAACAAAGGAAACTAATTCACAACTACCTCATCAATTTGAAAACAGCCAACAGTATAAAAACATCTGATAGTTTTTATTTAGAGCAAAGACTTTTTAAACAGCTTATTTAGCTACTGTCTATCAAGAAGTATTTTTGTGAAATCCAGCATTACTAACAGATAGAAATGATTCACTGAACGTCTGGCAACATCTAAAACAACACATATGCTAATTTATAACTTATAGTTAAGACGGTTAGGCATGTAAGGAAATCGGAAACAGCATAAGCAATAATTCATTATAATTGGGTGCCGTCTCCACATAAAACGTTGTGCTAACATGGAGCGCCATTTTACTGCCTCTGTCGCGTATGCTTTGTATCTTCCCTTTCAATATGACTTTTAGAATGGTATTGTCTCTTAATATGTTTAAGAAAATTTTAAGTTGTCTTTTCCGAATTGTGTTAAGTAAATATATTTTTTTTTCATTTTCAGCTGCTTCAGAACTTCATTGTTTGTCTTTTTTTCCCACCCACATTTCCCTATTTTCTTATAGATCCACATTTCAATGGCTTCAATTTTCCGCTCTTGATACCAAATATCAATCCTGAAGATTTGTAATCCGTATTCCTATACAATATAATATAACGTCTCATTAACATTCTTGTCGTTTTTCTGCAATATTCGTTCTTTAATTTGATTTGCAATTTGACAAGTTTTAATTAAAATAAAATTTATTCTGTCATTATCCACACTTACTGTTTCAGATAATTATGTCCAAAGTAGTGAATTAATTCTGGAGTCAAAGAGCTAAGACTGGGGACCAAAAACAATCAATGAAGATTTTTGAAAAGCAAAGTATTTTTACATCTATGTAAAAAAGAGCAAGATAACTCTCTGAAATAAAAATAAAATAAAAAACGAAAGTCCAACATATATAATGAAATCAAACAAAATCACCTTTCAAAAAAGTCCTGATGTGACAATAAGCTAAAGATGACACGACACATATGTCTTAAGATACCAGAAATGAAAATATAATGGGCAGGTAATCTACTATATACAAGTAGCATTAACGACCTTAAACAGACCTTGAAATGTTGGTAAAGGACATGAACAATTGAACAATGTTTGCTTGAAGACTGCAGCAGAAATAATTTTAAAAATATAGACGAGGAATACGAAAATAACATAACTTGAAAATGATAGATATATAAGTGGAATATGAACATAACAGAACTTGAAAATGATAGATATATAAGTGGAAAAGAACATAACAGAACTTGAAAATGGTAGATAGAAGAGGGATAAGAACATAACAGAACTTGAAAATGATAGATAGAAGAGGGATAAGAACATAACAGAACTTGAAAATGATAGATATATAAGTGGAATAAGAACATAACAGAACTTGAAAATTATATATATAGGAGGAATAAGAAGAACATTAGAGAACTTGAAAATTCTAAAAAACTCACGAACGAATGAAAATGTTTTGCTGAAGAATCTACATGTGAGAGTTTTAAAGCGATAAATAGAGGAATATGAACAATGTAAAAATGATAAAATCAGCACACAACATGAACAAATGGAAATCATTCATGAGAAGAGTTAAATGATAAACAGAACAGATTTCAGTAGAGTTGGAATCTCTGGTTAGGATAAAAACAAAATGGAGCCCGTTTTGTTTCGAATGTGAGTAGTTGATAAGTATATTACTTGAGCTTTATGAGACAAAGTACCTACCGCATACAATATATACCTTTATAAACTTCCCTTCGTTTGTTAAGAAAAAAACATCCATCCGCTCCGCGAGAGTCTGTCTCCTATCTCCGTTCACAGTGATGGTATGAGTCTGAGTTTGGATAAAGTCCACAGACACGGCAGACATGTCAAGCAAACTTATTAATTCACTGAAGACTGCATTCTGAATATACTTATTCGTTGTGTTTGAATTGCAGATCATGTTCTGTTTAAACAAGAGTTAATAAATGATTCATTTAGGTTTTTAGCGATGTCCTTCAAGTTAATTACTTTGTTTCTTCACATTTAAATAGTTTTATTTGTTTTGACAAGGATGCCGCCTTTGTATTTGAAGTGTATTATTATAATACTTACCATATACTTGTAAAGAAATATATATCTGTCTGTCTGTCTGTCTGTCTAATTATGAAATGGCATTAATATAACTTGTGACCATAGTGCTGTAACATGATAATCATCATCATCATGTGCCATGCCGGTTGGCGTAGGCGAACATGTCCTTGCACAATCATCTATCTACAGTGCATCGTATCAATTTTGTTGTTGACCGTTTTCCATGCAATGACACCAAGCTATCCAGTATTTTCTCTCTTTGTCGTCCGCGATCTCTCTTTCCTTTTATTTTGCCAATTTTAAACCAAGTATTCAAACTTTTCTGTTCTCATGATGTGCCCCCAAAAAATTTTGATTGTTTCTTTCTGATGTTTTTTATTAGCTCTCTTTTTGTGATTCTTCTTTGAGAATTTCCTCATTGGTCTTTTTAGCTATCCAGGGAACTTTCAACATTCTTCTGAGAAATCCCATCTCTGTGGCCTCTAATCGTCTTTTCATTTGTTTGTCTACTTTCCATGATTCGCTTCTATAGGTCAGAATTGGTTTTACATAGCACCGATGAACTCTCTTCCCACTTCTATCGACATAGATTTGTTGTATAATATATTTTTCATTTTCTGAAATACTATTTTAGCCTGAGCTATTTTGCTTTTTATTTCTGTCGTGCATCTCCCATCTGATGTTATTATTGTGCCTAAGTATTTGACGCGTTGCACGCGTTTCAGATTTATCTTGTTTATTTTTATGCTGCATGATGGTGATGATTGTTTCATCGATATGATCATTACTTCTGTTTTCTTACTATTCAGTTTGAGACCTTTCTTTTTTGCACTCTTTTATCATTATGTCTATCATTTCTTGTAGTCCATTCTCTGTCTCTGCTATTAAGACTGTGCCATCTGCATTTCGCAATATATTTATGTTGTGACCGTTGACTTCAATCCCTTTTTTGTCTACTATAGATCTCATAATATGTTCGCTGTAAAGTGAAAACAAATCCGGCGACAGATCACAGCCTTGTCTGACTCCTTGTTTTATATATTGGAATTGTCCTGTTTGGTTGTTAATTCGTATAGCTGCTGTTTGTTGCCAGTACATGTTTTTTATGATTCGCAGATCCTTGCCATCAACGTTTAATTTCTCCAGCATATTGATTATTTCCACATGCTTTACTTTGTCAAATGCCTTTGCGTAGTCTATAAATCACTCATATAGATCATTCTTTACCTCTATAGCACTTTTCATCAATGTTCTTTCGATGTATATTGCATTAGTGGCACCCTTTCCTTCCACAAATCCACATTACTACTCGCTTATTTCTGGTCTTATTGTGTTCCTTACACGTCTCATTATGATTCTTATTAATATTTCCATATCGTCATATGGATCATGAGAATAATAGTGCTATGGGTCTCACAATCAGTGCCGCCTGACTTCTTCGGTATGGCTACAAAGATAAATTTTAATAGATATTCGGGTATGTGTCCAGTGTTGTATTTGGCATTGAGTAGTTTTGTTATGACTTGTACTCCTAGCTCTCCTAATGCATTCACCTCTTCGATTGTTATATTGTCGGGACCCTGAGCTTTCACTCTGCATTATTGATTAGCCTGTATCTTTGTTTGAATTGTTTAACTCTGGTCTTTCATCATCATAGAGTTGACGATATATTCTGTCAATCTTTCCATTATCTTCTCCTGTCCCATTATTATATTTCCTTGCTTTGATTTCACACATCCTGAAGCTTTGACTTCTTTTCTTCCTGTTAATTCATTTAACTGATTGTGCATACATTTTGAGTCTTTCTTTTGTTGTTTTTCCATTTCTTCACATTTCTGTTTTAACCATCCTTCCTTTGCTCAGCTGATTTTTTGTTTTGGATCTCTTTGTGCAATATTTTGTATGTCCGTTATTCTTTCTTATGTTTTCGTCTTTCGTCCATTAGTTCTAGTATTTCCTCTGTTATCCATTTCTTTTTGTTGATTCTTTTGGTCACTGCTATTACGTCTTTTGATGTTTGTTGAATCGATTGCTTGAGCATTTCCCACTGATCATCGCGAAGTCCCGTCTTTCCTCAATAGCATTATATCTATTTTACACTATCGTACTGTACTTATAACTCATCTGTCTATCAACTCTAAACATATCTAGTTCTAATTTCATATTTCTTGCGGATTTTTTGTGTCTTCCGCAGTTTTATTCTTATTTTTACAACTACTGGCACCCTGTCACTATTGCAAACTGCTCCTGGCCTTGTTTTAACAGATGTTAGCCCATTCCTGAATCTTCTCTGTACCAGTATAAAATCAATTTGATTGTGTACTTTGTTGTCTGGGCTTTGCCATGTCCATAGTCGTCTAGGGTGTTGTTTGAACCAGGTGTTACCTATAATCATTTCATGTGTTTCTGCCCAATCTATCAATCTATCACCTCTGTCATTCGTCTCTCTAAGGCCATGTCCTCAAGTCACATTTAGCTGTTCCTACCTTTGCATAGAAATCCCCTAATATAACAGTTATTTCTTGGGGTTTACACTGCTGTTCGACGGTCATCTCTAGCTCGTTATAAAATGTGTCAATGTCTTCTTCTTTGCTATTACTTGATGGTGCGTAAGCTTGAACTATGTTGATATCCATTGGTCTACCTCTAAATTTTACTAGCAGAATTCTATCTGATACTGGCCAAAATCCTTTCACTGTTTTGCTTCTGTCTCGATCTAGCATAATGCCTAACCCTCATTCATGTGTAGTTCCCCCAGAGTAAATTACATTTCCACTGTCGCGTTGTAATAATCCTGCACCTTTCCATCTCATTTCACATAGTCCCAAGATGTTTAATTTCATTCCATTCATTTCTTGGCTGATGTTTTCTAGTTTGCCAATATTTTTTATCTTGCATACAGTAGATTGATGAGGATTGGGTGTCACCTATAGCACATGACGCTCCTTACCAGACGTGGTGGCTGTGGACTCCCCATTAACGTCGTTAGCTGTAGATATTAATTTGTGTTTTGACATAATTATGCTAGACAATATAAGAAGGTCGTTTGCCATTCCTTTCCTTCTTGACAGTGTCTGTACTAGCCGGAGATCGCAGCCATTGTCTCTATACATGAGATCCTCTGTCTGCCATCACGGAGTGGGGACCATAACCGACACTACTTATCGGCTGCTCCCACAACACCATCCACCACCTGCTCCAATGGCTTCACATAACCCTGATAGGGGGGCTAAAGGGAAGTTCCACCTTGCCCAAAGCGTGTCCCGAAGACTAGCGGAGGAAAGGAGACGTCTTACTCCTCCATTGGTAGGGCAGATCTCTACCCAGCTAACCAAACACGTGATAACATGTTGCGTTAATAAATATATTTTGGAGTTAATGAAAATCTCAGGCGTTTGACGCCTATCAAGAACGGAAGGAATAGATTTTACTTGAATGAGTTAAAGATGTGAAGAAGACTTCACATGAAGTACATGAAATAAAGAAGGAGAGATAAAAGAGATATCAACTATTATATATATATTTATTTATTTATATATGTCTATATATGTCTACATATTATGTATGTATAAGTGAAAATGTAATTTACTCTAGAGAAACCACACACGAAAGAGGGTTAGGCATCATGTTAGATAGAGAAAGAAGCTAAACAGTGAATGTAATTTGGCCAGTATTAGCTATAATTCTGCTAGTAAAATTAAAGATGAGAGGAAGACTACATATGAAGTACATAAAATAAAGAAGGAGAGATAAAAGAGATATCAACTATTATATATATATATATATATATATATATATATATATATACATATAAAACATCCATTAAAAATACAAACGGCATCAAATCACTTTACAATGCTGTTGCATCAATTTACATATATTGTATAATGTGTAAGGAATTCATTCATGGTTTTCATATACAGCGTTACATGGTTAAAATTTCAACTCTTGGTAATGAAATCTTTCCTTTTGTTTAATTGATATAATCACGTCACAGCTGACTAATGTTGCTTCTGTGGTTGTCTTTGCCTATATGTTTGGTTCAGAAAATTAATATGAATATGATATTCCAACAAATGAAGAATGCATATAATGAGCTGGAAATCCCATAAATATAATCAAAATCATAAGGAAAAGACAATCTACATTTACTGAACATCTCATGCGAAAAGAAGTCATTGAGAATACTATATTAACTGAGAGAATGAATGGAAAAAAGAGCAGAGGAAAAATATTGAGCAGCTTATTCAAATGGCATAACAAGAGATCACATTATGATATGTATGAAGGATCGAGTGACGTGGAGAAAGATGATTGTCTACGCCAACAGTCATGGTACCTGATGATGATGTTACTTGATTGTTGATAAGTAGAAATTTATATTTTAGGTAAAGGGTAGATGTGGAAATAATCAATATGCTGGAGAAATTAAACATTGATGGCAAGGATCTGCGAATCATAAAAAACATGTACTGGCAACAAACAACAGCTATACGAATTAACAACCATACAGGACAATTTCAATTTATAAAAGAAGGAGTCAGACAAGGCAGTGTTCTGTTGTCAGATTTGTTTTCACTTTACAGCGAACATATTATGAGATCAATAGTAGACAAAAAATGAATTGAAATCAACGGTCACAAAATAAACAATTTGCGATATGCAGATGACACAGTTTTAATAGCAGAGACAGAAAATGAACTACAAGAAATGATATACATAATAGTAAAAGAAAGCAACAAAAAAGGTCTCAGTCTGAATAGAAAGAAAACAGAAGTAATGGTTATATCGAAGGAACAATCATTACCATCGTACTGCATAAAAATAAACAAGATAAATCTAAAACAAGTGCAACGTTTAAAATACTTGGGCACAATAATAACATCAGATGGGTGATGCACCACAGAAATAAAAAGCAGAATAGCTCAGGCCAAAATAGCATTTCAGAAAATGGAAAATATCTTATGCAACAAATCTATGTCAATAGAAATGAGAAAGATTGTCCATCGATGCTATATAGAACCAATTCTGACCTATGAAAGCGAATCATAGACAGTAGACAAACAAATGAAAAGACGATTAGAGGCCAGAGAGATGGAATTTCTCAGAAGAATGTTGAAAGTTCCCTGGACAGCTAAAAAGAGAAATGAGGAAGTTCTCAAAGAGGCCAACACAAAAAGGGAACTCTTAAAAAACATCATAAAGAAGCAATCAACATTTTTCGGACACATCATGGAAAGAGGAAAGTTGGAATACTTGGTTACAACTGGCAAAATAAAAGGAATGAGAGATCGCGGACGACAAAGAGAGAAAATACTGGATAACGTGGTGTCATGGCATGGAAAACAGTCAACAACAGAACTGATACAATGCACTGTGAATAGAAGATTGTGGAATGACATGATCGCCTACGCCAACCGGTATGGCACATGATGATGATGATGAAAGGGTAGATGGTGATGTTCTTATGCCTTAGACCTAGCTATACCAAGAGAAGCTCATCATTAGATATAAAACAAAACAAAGGAATAACATAGGGGACATGAACTGAAGAACAAAGGCTGTCTCGGGCAGTTAATATGAGTTGTCATTAAAAATGATATATTTAACACCAAGAAAAAATGGTTTAAAGAACATTTTCTACTATTATAATAATTAAAATTCTGCAGATAAAATATAATGGGTGAAAGAATGAGTAGAAGTGGGAGTTAATGAGAGATTCGGGTAGAGATTGGATGAAAAATAAAAAAAGAGAGTAAATGAGAGATAAAATGTGAGATAGAGAGATAGTGTAATAAAGTCATAAACTAAAACTAGTTGACAAAATGTAAGGGTGTAATAGAGCAGAGCCTAGATTACATGATAAGAGACAGGGAGTCCTCTCTGTCTGACCTGTACAGACATTAGGTAGAGACTTAACGTGCTAAGGAAGATATGGGTCACGGGTGTTGAAACATTCATAGTTATGGTTATGGAAGGCCCCGGTATCACTGCTAACGATTTAAAATCCACAACTGCTCATCCGTTCGTGCCAGTGGAATCATCCGAATTATAGTCCGTTTCATAACTCGTGCCCAAATTCAAAACGCTATTACTCAGTAACCGTTTGTTAAAAACTGTTGAAATTTTCCAAATGTTATTAGAATGCAAAAGACCCTTTAAATGTATATTTAACAAATATCTTGCAGCTGCAGTTTTCTTAAAGCGGCGAATTTCTTTGATGTTTGTCAAAATTGTAAATTGTGAACCCCTAAATAATAGAAATTACCGTAGTTGCTGATCTATAATTAATTTTCACTAGGTAAATGCGTGGCCATAATGGGGAAGTAAATGGATAAGACAAAACACCAGGAGAATTATTGTCTTCTCAGTTCGAGGACGGACGATAATATCAAGGTATACCTGTATGTCCAATTTTCATAGTTGTGTGGTCCTGAAAAGGACCGTTTGTTGAACTAATTTAAGGTAATATAGGGGCCAACATTGTGGGGGCTATATACTTTCATTCTGAATCAGACGAGCCTAAAAGATTAATAACTGTTTGGGGTTGAACATTCCACAAACCATCATTTTTCCAATATTCGTCTTCCTGTTTTAAGACGTTGTCTTCACATTTAGCCCAATAATCTTTGTCTATATTTAATAAAGCGAGATTAGCCAGAGTCTTTACATCGCATATTTTGAATGTTGTATTTTCATCTGCCACTTGTCCTTTTAGGGTGTCCGGTTAGCGCAATCGATAGGCGGTTGGCTTACCACGGCAACAGCCGGGGTTCGTAATCCTGGCGAGGACACCTGGGTTTTACTAATTCCCTAAAAATTAGTAGGAGCCGCGATAGCTCAGTGGTTAGTGAACTGGACTACTACGGACAAGGGGTAGGGTTCGATCCCAACCGACGGCTCCGGGTTCACCCAGCCTTAAATGGGTACCGGATTTTTTGGGAAAGTAAAAGCAGCACGGGTAATACCGACCATATTACCCCAAAAATCATGTGCTGAAGGTCTGTAAAATATAGGGTCATAACACCATATTTCCCTATACGCCACTTGGCGTGACGGGGGGTACTTACTTTTTACTTACTTGTCCTTTTAATTTTGCCCAGATTAGTTCTATTGGATTTAAATGAGCATGGTAAGGTGGCAGCCTCAAACTTATATGACCGTGCTCTTGGATAATCTTATCTATTTGAAAAATCGTTGTCCTTTGTTTTTGCTTTACTAGTAGATAGTAATTCAGGTTTTAAGTACATGTTATTAAATTGTATGTGCTCCTTTGTGAGCCATATCTTAATAGCATCTTTTGTACTGGATGACGTCGGGAATTTATCTTCAAGTGCAACAATGTTGTGGTACGCTGCATTGTCCATTATTAGGCAAGATGGTCGATCTAGTAATGGGAGAACAGAATTTTCAATCCAATGTCGAAATATGTGACCATTCATCTCAGAGTGATAATCCCGATTGTCTATGGATTTTGAAAGAAAAATGAGCTCTGCATTCTGTATTAGTCCATGTTGTCGACTACCTGCATGAGCAATTATCAAGCGCTGTCCTTTGCTCCTAGGTATTAATCTCTTAATCTTTCCATCTGATGACTGCCATTCCCTTTGGTTAGTGTGGTGAGCATTGATCCATGTTTCATCCAAGTACACAATATCATAACCTTGCTTGCGCACCTCTTTTACTTCACGTAAGTACTTGCTTCTCATGACTACTATATGTGGCTTCTCACAGATGATGTTTCGTCCATTGGAATATTTTCTGAATGTAAAGCCTGCAGCTCTCACATTCCTCCATAATGTAGACTTTGATATTTCAATACTGTTGTTCTTTTTCAGCGATACTTTTAATTTTCTTATTGTAACAGTTTCATTCATACCCAACATTTTGCGAATTTCACTTCTAATAAGTTCACTGTCGAAATTATCCAACATTTTTGCTCTTCCTTGTGATTTTGTATATTTTTAACATTGACGGTCACGTGCTTGAATCCAGCAATTAAATGACCGTTTAGATAAATCCAAAATGTGTCCTATCCTATTCTCATGGTTTTCTAAAGAATGAAATAATCTTCCTCGTTTAGCCTCTTTGCAAAAATAGTCATACATTTTTATTGCGATGTTTTGTAAACTGCAGAATTTCATTTTAAGACTCATGATAAATGTTATAGTTCCACGTCTCCAACTATGAATGAACGGAAATGGAACACACAATTTCTCGTGTTTTTTACAAGTGTCTAATTGTGTCAGAAAACCACGGTGGAAGCGTGCAAACACTGTCAATTTTACCGTGTATGGATTTTTACTCGCTATTTTTAACTTAAAATACTGTAAACATTAAGTTTTGACTACATCAATGGGTCGTTATAAATTTATATAAATCAAATAAGCAACAATAATAACCAAATGTTTTTTTTAATGAAATTAATTCCCTGTTGGGTTCTAATCATTATAACTTTACATGCAAATTTTGAGCAACTTACAACAAGCGGTTAAAAAGCTATCGATTTTAAAAGTTGGGCACGAGTTACGAAACGGACTATAATATCTCATCTCCCAAATAAAGAAAGGTAGCTGCAGTATCCATCTTAGCAGTCTTAGCACACGCCAAAAGACATAAGGCGAAATCGCACAGACAGTGAACAGAATAATTTGTTCCCCATCATACAATATCATCTTAAATTTTCAGCAATAGAAATATCAAACATGTTCAAAACGGATGAAACGTACAGCTCACGGTGTGCACAGAGCACTTAACTCAGTAGCTCCGGCAGCAAGCCAGACTTGGAATATGAGGAAATTGCAACAAGGAACTCTTTTCAGGCACAGTCTTAAAAGGCTCCTGCCATCTATCCGCCATACTGACCGGAAGTTCACGTCCTCCTGAAAATATCGATCATCATATTTTGTTTAATGTATAACGCTTGATGATATTAGGACATCGTTGTTTTTGTCTCTAATTCCGAACATATGAAACACAGTTAGATCGTCGGATTATCCTCATCGCACATCAAACAACAGACCGCTCGCACTCGATCTGCCCTGCAATGTGAATTTGTGAAACTATAAACCAGTTCACAAGTCTACCCTCGATCACACAGTAGCCCTCTTGAATCTAAACAACACACCTCCTGA
Source organism: Megaustenia siamemsis (assembly GCA_032433765.1). Lineage (NCBI taxonomy): Eukaryota > Metazoa > Mollusca > Gastropoda > Stylommatophora > Ariophantidae > Megaustenia > Megaustenia siamemsis. Next base: position 69,505,239 of record JAVIAB010000125.1, on the reverse strand, counting down.
TCAACATGAAACTCCAGGAGTCACACCGGTGCTGCAAAGTCATGAAGAAAACTCCGTCATTTCGCCCTTCAATATAATTGGGTTAGGGATATACGATCAACCATTATGATGACGTGAAACACACAACAATGGATGCGCTTACAAACACCCGATTACTCCAATAAATGTTGCCAACAACGCACGAAAAAACCTTAACGATGGTGCAAAATCCCTAAAGTGAAACCTTCGGTTGATTTGGCAGTGAAATCCATATTAATGAGCTGTAAAATGGGCTGCAATTATTGACGTCAAACAATTCCAACGACGTCCATTGAATAGCACTCATTATGTTGACGTAAACCTCATTTTAAATACAAGACCGGGAAATGTTGCATTCACAACAATTGACCTGCCAAATAGGAATATTGCCACGTGGAAGACTCAGCAGCACCGGCGCAAATCTGTTAAGTGGAACATCAGATTGACTTTAACGCATATATTTGCATTGGACATCTGAAATTAACTAGTCACCAAAAGCAAATCCTGCAGCGGTCGAGAGAACATGAACGCCATTCCACCATCTTTGAACCAGACGTATAGAAAGAAACGCGTCAGCATGTTCTCGAACTGACCAATGGAGAAATAGTTAGAGCTCTCTGGGAGATAATGAGAAAAGAAAACCATTGAAGGAGACCAGAAGACGGTCAGACAGAGAACGATAGTTATTTGAGCTAGCCACTAATGAGATAGTCAGCAGCACAAGATATAGAGGAGGTTGCTATATTTTCATACCCATGGACGTTAGGGTCAAGTGTGGTTTAGTCATGTTATAGATAAAGATAGTTTGTTGATAGGTACAGTACTCAGAAGTAGTTAGATAGTTACTCCCAAGATATATTCATACATTGACGGACGGACAGACAGACAGACAGACAGACAGATAGATAGATAGTAACAGGCGATATAGTAGTATAATGAAGATAGAAGTAGAACCCGTAGTAAGCTCGTCGGAACCATGTATGTGCGGATTATATGTTTTTAGTAGTAACGGTGAGTGACTTGTTAAGACAATAAACATATGGTTTAGAGGACCCTTTCAACATCCTCATAAAGTTCTGAGTTTTCATCTTCGTGTTGTGTTCCCGGTTATGTACTTTAAGTAATGACGACGCGAAGTATTACAAGAACGGTACCGAAAGTCGAAGATACCACCACTACAATCGAGAGAGACAATAGAGAGCCCACATACCGTGATAACTTTAACAGCAGGTATTGTTTGACGTGACCCCACGGCCTTAATCATTTTTATCACTTTTCGACAGTTCTACGAATAAAACACACAAATAACAAAGACACTTACTTGACTTGCTTCTATATGACAACTTCCATTCTGCCCAGTAATCCAGCTGGCGTGTTTGACAATGTCAGGGGTATCTCCAGCGACACACCGGCCCAGTATATTATCAAACTCTATCTGATCCAGGGTCACCGCACAGATCGCTGTACCGTATTTAGGATCAGCGGTTTTTGACAGTGGGTCGGACGCATTACCAAATGCCATTACAAGAATCGGAACAGTGAGGAACGTGGATTGGAAGTCTCCAACTTGGCCAAGGACGGCAGATGTTACAATACGATATTTCATATTCTGTCAAATTAGAATACAATTAATTATTTACATTTAGGAACATGCCTCCAAGATTGCCCTTATATTATGTATTATGAAAGAAAAAAACAAAAAAAAAAAAAGAAAGAATGAAAGAAAGAAAGAAAAAGAAAGAAAGAAAGAACTCAGATAGGTCCTATGTAAAAGAAATGTTTGTTCAGCATCGTCATGGAACTTGGCTCACATGGTAGCTGCCCTGAAGGTCGTCTCTGTCTTATCATCATCATCATCATGGAACTTGGCTCACATGGTAGCTGCCCTGAAGGTCGTCTCTGACTTATCATCATCATCATGGAACTTGGCTCACATGGTAGCTGCCCTGAAGTTGTCTCTGTCTTATCATCATCATCATGGAACTTGGCTCACATGGTAGCTGCCCTGAAGTTGTCTCTGACATATCATCATCATCATGGAGCTTGGCTCACATGATAGCTACCATGAAGGTCGTCTCTGTCTTATCATCATCATCATGGAACTTGGCTCACATGATAGCTGCCCTGAAGTTGTCTCTGTCTTATCATCATCATCATGGAACTTGGCTCACATGGTAGCTGCCCTGAAGTTGTCTCTGACTTATCATCATCATCATGGAACTTGGCTCACATGGTAGCTGCCCTGAAGTTGTCTCTGACTTATCATCATCATCATCACTATCCTATACGAGTGCCATTTAACGTCTGCAGCCAACAGTCCAGCTTTCCTGTTAAATCTTTTACTCACATTCTGCTTGATCCTTTTTTTATTCTCTCTCTCTCTCTCAACTGCGTGGTACCCAACCTTGAGAATTTTCTTCTGTATGTTAGTTCCTCTCGGGCTGAAGACGAGACACAGAGCAGAGATCATAACTCTCCATGTCTGATGACTCACTGCTTGGTCTTGTTTTGTTCTTAAGCCTGTAGTTGGATCATATCTATAATAAATTTTTTTTTTTTAGTTTCTTTTGGTCTTCCTTATTTTCTTTTGCCACCCGGTGTCCCCATGAAGACCTGGGACAAAAGTCTATTACATTATTTTTCATTATATTTGCCAAGTGCCCACGTTTTACAGCTATATGTTACATCGAAGACGTGCTTGTTGGGAGACGCGTTTGTTCTGTAACCTGTCTTTTGTTGCTACATCAGTTTCTTGCCTTATGTTGTACAATTGCGTTATTTTATTTTTAGTTATTTTCAATCTTCTTTAGATCTCCGTGAGGGTCTTTGCGTCGTTTATTAACAAAGAGCCAAGATATTCATAATAACTTATTATTAGCAAAGAGCCAAGATATTCATAATAACTTATTATTAGCATAGAGCCAAGATATTAATAATAACTTATTATTAGCATAGAGCCAAGATATTCATAATAACTTATTATTAGCATAGAGCCAAGATATTCATAATAACTTATTATTAGCAAAGAGCCAAGATATTCATAATAACTTATTATTAGCAAAGAGCCAAGATATTCATAATAACTTATTATTAGCATAGAGCCAAGATATTAATAATAACGTATTATTAGCATAGAGCAAAGATATTCATAATAACTTATTATTAGCAAAGAGCCAAGATATTCATAATAACTTATTATTAGCAAAGAGCCAAGATATTCATAATAACTTATTATTAGCATAGAGCCAAGATATTCATAATAACTTATCATTAGCAAAGAGCCAAGATATTCATAATAACTTACTCTTCCCATTTTTGTTCCCATTTAATATGCAATGCCCATATGTTTCGACCCCCGATATATTTATTGATAACATGGTCAGCTTTACTTATGTGATGTCTTTATTTCCAAGAATAATTGTGATAAATTAGGCAATAACGGAAAAAGAAACTATTTTACATAGCGTAATATTTTAAAAAACAACATAGCGCAGTCTGACAACATCCTGTTGTTGAAACAAGACACGGACATGAATGTGGACTTTTAAACAGCAAAGCAAGTCAAAAGTGAAACCAAGAGTCGCTTGTAAACCGACGTATGCAGATTTTTGTGAGAGGGTGCGCAACGACAAATCTTTGAAATTATTCTTGCGGCTCCATAAGCATATGAATGGTGCAGTGGAGAAAAGTTTGATTTTTTATTTCCAGAACTTAGATATTACCTGGCAGAGAACGAACGAACAGAAGGGTAGAGCGCTATTCTCTCACTTTCTAGAGAGATCATTGAGCAACCAAAAGGATACGATAGGACGAGATGTTGCCAGTGCAGATATCTCTGACATGTTTATGACTCAGAGAATGTTTATGTCAAAGGAGATGAGACCAAAGCCGAGTTACAACGATTGGATAGCAGCACACCAGCTCCAAATGACCTTCGTAAGAGGACATTGACAATAATTATGTCAAAGAAGATGATATCAAAGCCGAGTTACGATTGGAAAGCAGCACAACAGCTCCAAATGACCTTCGGTTAGAGAATATTGACACATTAAATAATGATATAGACAACAATTTTATGAAGAGCCAATCTTAACATATGGATGTGTGAATCATGAACAATAGGACCCAAAAAAAAATAACATCACTGGAGACTGCAGAAATGTGGTTTTAGAGAAGAATGTTGAGAATACCATGGACAGCTAAGTAGAGTAATGAAAACGTGAAAAAAGAGGGCAAAAAATGGGAGATTATTTACATTATCAGGAAATAGAATCATCATTTTTTTGCCATGTATTGAGAAGGTAACATATGGAATATATAGTGACAACTAGGAAAGTTGAGGGACGAAGAGATAGAGGGAATCAAAGAAAAAAGATACCAGACAGCTTAAGGGTATGGCTTGGCTGAAGGTCAACAACAGAAACGATAAATAACTATAGAGATCTAAATTTTGTGGAGAGACATGACCACCTACACCAGAAGGCATGGTACTTGATGGATATGATATGATGATGATAATAAAAATAATAATGATGATGATGTTGATGCTGATGATGATGATATTAGTCAACAAACGTCCGTTACCGTGGAAGTGGACAGAAAATGCAGACAACGAATTCCCGTGGTCGTTGATGCAGAAGTGCAGGCCTTAAATTTCGAGAACACTTCTGAGAATCATGTACACTGAAGTGTCTGTTATTCTGCAAGTTCTCGCGGGCTTTCGCGGCTAATGTTGAGGTAGAGAAGTAATGAAAGAGACTGGTGACTTCACACTAAACACATTGTGTAACTATAGAGGTTATGTCTGTCACTAAAGAATTAGCATTACTTGAGACAAAGACTTGTAGGCATGCCTGTTTCCTCAGTGGCTCAATGAGTACGAGCAGAAGGATTGCAACTGGCTGGGTTCGATGGCAGTGCTTAGAGTCACTGTGAAGATCAAGTCTGACCAACGCCTGCGTCATTATCGTGCCAGGGCACGCGGGTGCAAAATATCATTAGAATACTGACAGGGCTCTTTAACTAATATGAAATGCGGAAGCGCAACGGACAGTTGGATCATTATTAATGCCCTCATAAAGAAATAATTAATACAAAAATTAATCTAACTCTGCAGCCATATAAAACTGCATGAATAATATCATTTCAAGATAAAAGATGTCAGATGGAAAGCAAAGAAGGATTTTGAACCAACATATTACAGGTGCCGTTAGCGCGTTGTAAGAGATATATAAAAAGGGAAAATAAAGATCTGTGGACTAAACTAAACTAAACTAACCTAAACTAGAATGTTCAGAATATCTATATGAAATATACACCATCTCCTTACTTCTGTTGATCTGAAATTATACGACAATTTGGTCATCTTCATGTTTCCAAGATTTATTTCTCTCTTCCATAATAACCTATTACCTAGTTTCTGTAGATTATATCTTCAGCCCTTAGTATATTAAATCTATATTTCATTATGATGTATTAACACTTCCATCTAATGCTTATTTTACTACATTTGGAGACAGAACTGTATCTTTCTGTCTCCACACACGCACGATATACATGAAAGTAGATTCAAACGACGTTTCACTGAAATAAAGGTGACCAAGATTGATACTTACAGTCAAGGGATTGTCACATGACAACGGTGTTTCCACGTAGGGAAAAACTGAAGGATCTTGACACGTTCGACTGATCTTGGTGACAACACATGGACTAGACTTATCACAGTGTGTGGTCGATTGCTGCAGGAACAGGAAATAAGAAAAGTTGCCCCATGTAAACGACAGTTTGTACTCGGGCATCTCTGAAGTGGAGCTTCGATTGGGCACGTCAAAGCCAACCGGCTTTGAGTTTGTGTCTCGAGCGTAGCCGATCGTGTAGTGAGATCCATGGAAGGTTATGTGTCGCAAGGAGAGAAATGGAGGATTAACGTGAGAATGTGAAGTATACAAACTTCCTGCTACCATCAAATTAGACATTAAGTTGGCCGTTGATTTCTGGGTTGTATTTACATTCCTACTCCAGATGCCAAAGTTTGAAGTTCGACAGTTACCGGAAGGGATGGTTGCACTTGTCGTCCCTTCTGTTGTTATGGTTGTCGGTTGTAGGAAATGTGTAACTGATATGTGTTGATGATCTCCTGTCACGACATCTGTCCCGTTGTTTGATTCTCCATACAGGCAGTACCAATCAAAGATTGATGACAAACTATGAAGCGTGCATGTACCTCTGTAGGCGGAACCACAGACTAGAAGCATATCGTGGGCGGTATCAATCTCCAGTATTGTAACATTGTTGTCACAAGGGGCGGGGTTTGGCTCACAATGCTGCGCGTTTTGAACTGGACCAATAGTGAAGTTCTCCAATAACTCCAGGTTTGGCGACAGCTTGGCTATAAAGTTAACTCCGCCCACGTAAATTTTAGTGAAATCTTTGGAGACCACACGGATAATGGTTTTATCCATGTCCAGATGAGGAACAACCTGTCCAGTTACCAAGAGCATCATTTGTTGACACAGAAGTAATTCAAACGTGTATCTTAGCCAGGACTTTTTGTGTGAACAGACCATTTTAAAAGCATTCGAGTGACCAAAAATACAGTAACTTGTTATTTGTACTTTGTTTTTTGTCTCTTGTGTGACGTGTTCAAAGTGTTATCTCATATCTGTTTGACAAAGAACAAAAAATTTACTTGTACTTTATGTCTACACAAGTATGATAAATGATTGATGACTGATTATGATAAAGAATCTAAATCTCTGTACTCTGATTCAGCTCATGTGTGCCCTTTTTCCCAAACAATGATAGTAATGGACACTGATGATTATATAGTGCACATGAGTCATAATACCTATTCTATGTTTCTAAAGCGTGGTATGTTTATTTGTACTTCTAACCACAAGATGTATTTACAACAACATATACTAAATTGAAAAAAATAATTTAAACTTTATAGGTGTAATATGAAGCTAATGTTAGTCGTCGTAGTTTTGTGTATTTATGCAGTGGTAGTGGAGACATCTTATACATAGTTAACTTACTGTATTTACACTGGATGTTCCACATCTTCACCTGGTTTTGGTGTCTAGTTTTTCATATATTTAATTGGAACCTGAGAGCTAGAGACATAATCAATATCATAACGGCTGCTAGGGGATACTTTAAAGAATATAAATCTCACAGCGACTGATGCATTTTACAGCATTAGGAAAACATCCACAAAGAACAACAGAAAACATAAAAAACAGTAAACAGTTTTGCTAGTAATCTGTGCTCATGGAAACATCGCCTACCTATATCAAGGTAGCTACGCCTAACACACTGTCAACTCATTAGTCCTGATAAATATGAATAGAAATATACTGAATATAACAAGAGTCAACATTTATGACAATATTTGTGGAATAAAGTTATATTTACCAGTTTTAATTGTCGTATATAAACAAACAAATTAAACGGTCCATAAATGCAACTTTTCTACCATCAAAATAAGTTGCAGCAATTAAATCAGTCTTCTTCTATATCTGGTATTCTTCATCATCATCATCATCATCAGCGTCATCATTATCCTTATCCTATGGCTTTGCCCTGTTGGAACTTGGCTCACACGACAGCCACTCTGAAGTTGTCTCAATTCTGCGCAAGTTGTCTAGCGTTTGCATCAGTCAAACCGGCTCGAGTGTGATGTCTTGTGCCCATCTTCTTCTAGATCTTCCTCTCTCTCTCTCTCTCTCGTTTATCTACAACTGTCATCTCCATAATGATCTTCTCTGGATAGTTACGTCTTTTTACATGACCAAAACATTTTCCTTTTCTTGTCTGTAAGCTCTTTATCAATCATTTTAAGCTCTTTTTCAACCAGTTTAAGCTCTTTATCAACCAGTTTTCACGAATTAAATTTTTTTGAAAAATTTACAAGTTTGTTATTTTTCGCCTATGGTATTCTGATTATATTCCTCTGTAGCACTTGTATTTCAGAGTCTGATACTACCTAAGTATTTAAACTTTTGTCTCAAAAAAAAAACCAATAAAATAAAAATACAACGAATTATTTTTTAATTATCTCAGTCCAAGAAATGTCAAACTGAAAGACATAATCCTATCAAGGTAGGTGACTTAAATGTTAGTGTTCATATGTTTTTGTAACCAATTTTGCAATTTTTAGGTTTTATAGCCAACATTACGTTAGCGCTGTATATCTTTCCCACAAAAAATCCGGTACAAATTAAAAGCTGGGTGAACCCAGAAGCCGTGTACTAGGAGAGCATTCGATATAAAGTTAATTATAAAGGAATAATATATATATATATATATATATAATTATTGACATCAATAATTTTATTATCACCATTTTATTTGTGCTGACATTTTATGGTTGTAATACAATGTATAACTTGTAATATATAATGTTAAATAATTATACTACGGATGTGATGCATTTAAAACTCTCTGTATTACACGGCAACGGTTGTAAATGTAGAAAGAGAGAGAGAGAGAGAAAGAGAGAGAGAGAGAGAGAGTGAGGTAGACAGAGAGAGAGAGAAGGAGAGGAAATTACTCTACCTGCTTTTCATTCACTTCATGGACAATTGCCATCTATGTTATAGATAGTGTCTCTTCTCTGGGATCTGCCACACCTGTTATCGATTCGACTACCCGAGTTACATGATATAATAGAAGCTGAAGAAGTATATTCGTTGTGTCGTTGAATTTACCGCACGCCGCGATATCTATTCTTATAGACCCGATGCATTTGTTTTTCTCATAGAACTTTTGGGTATAAGTTACCTTTCCGTATTCGATCATCACGCTGGTCAGACAAATTAGTGTCTGTTCTCATCCATACTTGGAGGTGGTCTGGGTCAGCAGACAACGCCGTTGCATAACGCATGGAGTCAGCTGTGAATCACTGACTACTCTCAGCCAGAGTGCTGGTGTTCATCTTTGTTCTCGTCCTAAAGTTCTGGACCATTTCATTTCTGTTTGAGCTAGTTAGGCACAAGGATGACCTCAGAAACGGTTAATATTATTTCGGATCTTCAGGATGATATTTGCTACCTTGGCTGTGTAAGTCTTGACGTAAGCGTTCTACTTCTGAGAGTTGTGTTAAGCTTATTGACTTTCATGTGTCAGAAGTCAAAGGTTTCAGTTAAAATGCAATCATTGGGACGTTCAAATGAGGAAATACGTTATTGTACGCATATTTCCGTGACGGGGAGCTCAGATCTCCATATGAATTTAGCAAAATAAAAAACAAATATTTTTTTTCAACATAATGCACTGAAAGAAGAAATTTTACTTGCCACATAAATATGAAGTGTTTTTTTTCCCCTTTTGGTTATAGAATGCGTGCCGTCGATGAAGCTGAATCATAACAATGTTTTTTTTTTATTTTTTGCCGTTAATATGAATAGGATTGTCATATCTGAAGTGCTTGTAAAGCACATAATTAACGTATATGACAATAAAAATAAACATAGAACAATGCTTGGTTTTGATGCTGGGCTATTAATTTAATGTAGATTAACATATAAAAATCAATTGTTATGGTTTCGTTGAAAAATCAGATACTTCAGAACACGTCAAACTCCTTAAATACAGAAGGAAGCTTCAAAGCGACACATCAACATACACAATCTGCTAAGAGAGAAAAGAAAATAGTTATTGAGTTATTTGCGGGTCATCATCATTGCACTCCGAACATGTCCATAGGTGCTCAGATCCCCTCCTCAGCTGGAAAATGGAAAACATTTAGACAGACAGACAATCAGACAGACAGACAGACAGACAATCAGACAGACAGACAGACAGACAATCAGACAGACAGACAGACAGACAGGCAGGCAGGCAGTCAGGCTGGCTGGCTGGCTGGCTGACTGACTGCCGCTGTCCTCTGTAACCCTTGTTACCAGCACCTACGGCAACTGACTATAAGCCCCTGTTACATAGTTTTGTAATTAATGTGGCGACTAAAGAACATTCTCTTAATATCCTTATTTCTGACTACATACGTGACCGTGAGCTATCAAGATTCAGCTCCACTTGTTCGTTGTGCTCACACTCCAACTTAACATTCTTTTAAAAGCGGATTAATAAGTTAAATAGCAATCTTTTTAGTCATGTAGTAAAACGCGAGACAAAAAGAAAGAAAACTATTGTCCTAGTTGAAGTGCTATTCTAGGATACTAAGTTATGTCAATGACCCATCCAAGATGAACGAAACTAGTGGCCATACCGCCACTACAGTGTGCATTTTCCAAGTAGTAATGAGCACATCGTCACGTTATCCTGTTACTCGTTTGTTTTCCGGATATTAACGTTGATGACATGTTTTATATGCTTACTCAAATTATGCATTCAAATGTTTTGTAGCGCCGGTAGTAGTTGTTGCGTCAGTAACAGCAGAAATAATATTTTTAAAAATACTAATAATGGTGGTGATAATAATAGTATTATAATTGTTATATTAACTGAAATATAATTGGTGATGGTGGTGGTAGTAGTAGTAGTAGTAGTAGTAGTAGTATTAGTAGTACTAGTAATAGTGGTTGGGGTGGTAGTCGTAATAGTAGGAGTAGTGATATTTTTAATAGTGGTATTGGTAATAATCCCATTAGCAGTGGTAGTAGTTGTAGTACCAATGGTAGTAGTAGCAGTGTTAGGAGGAGAGTAGTTATTGTATTGATGGTAATATTAACTGATGTTGGTATTAAAGGCAAAAATTGTTGTAGTAATAATAGCAGTAGCTACTGCAGTAACAGAGATGGTGGTAGTGACAGTAGCAGCAGTAGCGGTAACAATTTCAATTACATGAATTATTGTGGTTAAAAAAAAAAAAGTAAAGTACCCCCGTCACGCCAAGTGCCGTATAGGGAATATGGTGTTAGTTACCATACATTTTTACAGACCTTCGGCACATGATTTTTGGGGTAATGTGGTCGGTATTACGCCCCTGTCGCTTTACTTTCCAAGAAAAAAATCAGTACCCATTAAAGGCTGGGTGAAACTGGAAGTCGTCGGTTGGAATCGAACCCTACCTCTTGTCCTTTGTAGTCCAGTTCACTAACCACTGAGCTAAAGTAGGCTAATTACTGTTGTGGTAGTAATACTAATAGTATTCGCAGCAGCGGTAATAGTAGTAGTTTTGGTAGTAGTAAAAGTAATCGTGTAGTTGTAGCATATAAAGTTATTACATGGCATAGATAAAACAATTATGGAGAGCATAGTACCAGGTAGAAAGGCAGCTTTACAAAAAGTGAGGAAGATACTATGCAATTCATTTATGACAATAGAAACAAGAAAAAGAGTTCTTAAATGTTATGTAGAGCCAGTCCTAACATATAGATGTGAATCATGGACAATAGCACAACAGACAAGAAAATTACTGGAGTCTGTAGAAATGTGGTTTTACAGAAGAATATTGAGAATACCATGGACAGCAAAGAAGAGTAATGGAAGCGTTCTGAAAGAGGCCAAAGCAGAAAGAGAGCTAATTTCCATTATTAGTATGAGACAATCATAATTTTTTGGCCATATAATGAGAAGAGAACAGCTGGAATATATTGTGAGAACAGGAAAAATAGAGGGACGAAGCGATAGAGGGAAGCTTAGAGAAAAGATACCAGACAGCTTAAGAGAATGGCTTGGCAGAAGGTCAACAACAGAAATAATAAATAACTGTCGTGATCGAAAGTTGTGGAAGAGACATGATCACCTACGCCAGCAAGCCGGTACTTGATGATGATGAGTACCAGGTAGACGGCAGAGAGGAAGACCAAGAAAAAGGAAGGTGCAAAATGTCACAAACAAATGGACATGCCTGCCGCAGACACCTGCCGTCGAACAGGAATTTGAAAACTTCAAAGTAGCTGTCAGGGGAGACAAGTTATGAAAGGAGAAAGGTAGATAACGACGATAATTTGGAGGATGAAAAGTAAAGAGCTCCGTCACGCCAAGAGGCGTATAGGGTATACGGGATTTAACGACCATAATTGTTATAGATCTTTGGTACATGATTTTTGGGGTAATGTGGTCGGTATTACGCCCGTGCCGTTTTACTTTCCCAGAAAAAATGCGGTAACGATTTAAGGCCAGGTGAATCCGGAAGCTGTCGATCAGGATCGAACCCTACCTCTTGTCCTTTGTAGTCCAGTTAACTAACCACTGAGCTATCGCGGCTCAACGACCGGCAAGGCTATGGGACAATTGTTTGATTGATATATTTAGTGATTGAGTCAGAAAAGGAGTAAATTAACAACTTCAGAACCGTTGTTTCCACACTATGAATTAAGACGTTCTTGACTATATAGGCCTTATTGTTCTGTCAGCTGTAGCCAAGCAATAAATTTAAATAAAATAAATGATCTTAATTACATTTGCCACTGAAATGTGTGATACTTGTGGTTGTGAACTGTAAGTGTGATTGATGAACTTTTGTTTTGGGATCTATCAATCTATCAGAGGTCCGTAAATTCCTTTTGGAATCCACGAACATTGATGTGATCATATTGAAATAAGTTACGTTTTATTGGTATTTTATCCAATTATTAATATAGATGTATCATGGCAATTAGCCTTGATTACTTAACTTAACTATAGTTATAGATAGAAAAAGCAGCAGATTTCAAATATTACAGCCAGGCATTCAATAAAGATGGACAATTTGACAAATGAATGGGTGAATGAAATAAATTCAACGAAATAGTTTTGGGGATAATTAGCTTCTCACATATTATATGTATGGCTTCACCAACATGTGAACGCTGTCCAAAACAAGTCCAAATGAATCTCCTTTAGACAAAGAAGGCAATATAAAATACAAAAGTATATGTATATTGTCTGTACACATCACTGACAGCTATTGTCTGTACACGTCACGTGGTAATGGCTCATCGTACATCCCTAGACCGGCCGTACGCTAATCTTACGGTCTGTTGTTTGATGTGTGACGGGGATAATCTTATATAAATACATGACTAACTGGGTGTCTATATGTTTGGAATTGGAGTCAACAACGATGGCCTAACATTAGCAAGCGCTAAACATTTTTTAAAAATACGACGATCATCATTTTCAAGAGGATGATCTTCCGGTATATGGTGGATAGGCGGTGGGAACAATTGAAGGCTATGCATGAAAAGTGTTCCTTGTTGCAGTTTCCTCATATTCCAAGTCCGGCTTGTTACATGAACTACTGAGTTAAGTGCTCTGTGCACACCGTGAGCTGTGTGTCTCATCCGTTTTGTTCATGTTTTGATATTCCAATTGTTTACGATGAATAATGATATCATATGACAGGGAACAGTTGGCTGTGTTCATTTTCTGCGCGGTTTCACCTTATGTCTTTTGGCGTGTGATGAGGCTGCTACGATGGGGACTATAGCTACCTTTCTTTGTTTGGGAGATGAGTTATTAATTCGGATGATTCCACTGGTACGGGCGGTTGAGCAATTATGGATTTTAATTCGTTTGCAGTGATACCGGGGCCTTCCATAATCAAATAACAAAAGTATATAAAAAATAACAATCGATTATGTTTGTTGCTAAACAATCATGCGTACATTTAGATTTCGTAAAATTATATTTGTGAAAATTCATTTCCAAAAAGAAACTCCTTCACTGGAGGCTGTAGAAACATTTGTTTTGCAGAACAATGTTGAGAATGCAATGGACAGCTAAGAAGAGTCATGAAAACGTACCGAAAGAGGCCGAAGCAAACAGGGAGCTTATTTCCAATGTTAGGAAGAAACAATATTATTTTTTTCTTGTAATAAGAACGAAACAGCTGGAATATATTGTGACATCTGGGAAAATTGAGGGACGAAGAAGTAGAGAGAAGGAAAGAGAAAGGATACTAGAGAGCTTAAGAGAATAGCCAGAAGAGTCAACAACAGAAATGATAAATACCTGTCGAGATCAAAAGTTGTGGAGGGACTTGATCACTTAAGCCACAGGCGTGGTAGTAAAAGTAAAGAACCCCCGTCACACCAAGTGGCGTATAGGAAATATGGTGCTAGTGACCATAAATTTTACAGATCCTCGGCACATGATTTTTGTGGTAATGTGGTCGGTATTACGCCCGTGCCGCTCTGTTATCCCAGAAAAAAATCCGGTACCCATTAAAGGCAGGGTGAACCGGAAGCCGTTGGTTGGGATCGAACCCTACCTCTTGTCCTTTGTAGTCCAGTTCACTAACCACTGAGCTATTGCTGATCCCCACAGATGTGGTACTTGATGCTAATTTTTATTTATTTTTTTTGCCGTATTAATCTTCTTTTTCGTAATCTCTTTATATATTTATCGTATGGTGTCGTGACATGGTGAATGGGCAGAGAGCAGGCTTCTGTAAGTGAACTTAAGCGAAGCATCCTCGTGGGGACACGCAAGGCAAATCAATCTGGCCAAGAGAAGAAAAATAGTAGAAGAAAGGCAAATATGACACCAATTGCTGTGCAGTTAAACTGATGTGTCGGGACGAAAAGCACAACTGCAGTAGCTTGCTGTAGTCCACAATATGATGCTACTGAAGGTTATTTTCTACGCATTTCACGGTGGATGGCACGGAGCAACACTGGCCTGGACAAATACACACACACACATACACACACAATAATATCATAATTGTTGTTGTTACCATTATTATGTGGACGTCAGATATAGAGCAATGGTTAGTTAACCTGTCTAATGCGAACAGAAGATTTTAGTTCGACACCTCCCCTCCCCCCGACAAATTTCAGTCAGTCTGCTAAAGGTAAAGGATATATCTTTGGTTAATTCAAAACCAGCCTGGTGTAGTCCTGACCACTTTACCCAAAATGTGTGATGACAGTCATACAATTATGAATACTAATACCATATAACATATCTTGGATGATAGTACTAGCTGAAAATCCTAAAGACCTACAACAATTACTTAATGTGATAAAAATAAAAAGCAAAAAATATCGACTAGAAATGAATATCAAAAAGACTAAAACTATGATCATAAACAAAGAAAATTCTCAAGACATACAATTAAATATCATAGTTGAGGGAATACATCTGGAGACAGTCCAGAGCTAAAACTACCTGGGACGTACTATAACCAATGATCGAAAATGCAAAATTGAAATAAACAAAAGAATAGGTATGGCAAAAAAAAAAAATTAATGTCATGAAAAATATACTAACAACAAAACAAATATCAACAGGGCTGAAACTAAGAATGGCAAAATGTTACATCTTCTCAATACTCCTATATGGTGCAGAAACATGGACATTAGACAAGAAAACAGAACATAAAATTGAAGCCTTTGAAATGTGGATTTATAGAAGAATAGGTAGAATTGGATGGAAACAAAAAAGATAAGAAACGATGAAGTTTTAAAATAACTGAATATAAAAAAAGGACTACTAAATACAATTAAGACAAGACAAATGAAATTTTTGGGGCATGTTAAAAGACACAATAGCCTATCTATCTATCTATTGATCTTTCGAGCCGTAACCGGCCCATAGGGCGTAGACCAAGATACACCTTCTCCTATATGAATTTTTGTTCTAGCGATTGGCGATTTCTCTAATTTCCTCGTTTGTTTTGAATTCGTTCCATTCTATACCAAGTATTTTCCTTAGACATTTATTTTCGAATGCGTTCAACTTTGTTTCTATATCTCTTGTTGTTTTCCAGCTTTCACACGCATACGTAAGGGTTGATAGTACATTTGATTTGAATAGCCTAAGTTTTGTGTTTGTGCTAATGAGTTTTGATTTCCACAACTTTTCAAGGCTTCTGAAAGACATTGCTGCTTTAGCCAGTCTGATTCTAATTTCTTTGCTACAATAGCCTACTAATAGTAATATTGGAAGGAAAAATACAAGGTAAAAGCGGCAGAGACAGACCAAGACTAACATGGACGAGTAACATCAAAAGATGGACAAGTCAATCTATGATAGCCTGCACCATCAAAGATAGAAACAGAGTAGAATGGCGATCCATGGTAGCCAACCTTCGTTACGGAGAAGGCACTCGATGATGATAATGATAACATATCAGCAGACTCGATACACGACTGGTTTCTTTATGATTCTCGTTGTTGAATGTTAATTATTATGAACTAATTATTCTCATTATAGAACATTATTATCATTACTAAAATATAATTAAAACAGTGATTTAAAAATATAATAAACATATATGTGTTATACACACACACATATTATATATGTTAACACTTACTTCACATAGTTGAAGAAACTCATTAAACTGAACACTGCATAAACGTGTAAGTAATAGTGTAATGTAGTATGCTTGTTTCAAAAGTATTTGAGTCACATACGCTACTTAGCTTTATGGATGTAACAAAAGTGAACACTTGAAAGATCTGTCACCTCCAACGGCCTTGACCAAGCTCTTAAGAAAATGAACTTGTTTGTAATTGGCTGGAGAAACAAGCGGATATAATGCAAACAATAGGATTGTGTTTGTGTTAATAACATGTAAGAAAAGTCCGAGACAGACTAACAATCATTATCATCATTGCGTGCCCTCTCCGCATCCATGGCTGCATACCATGGAGCGCCATTCCGCTCAGTCTCTTGCTTTGATGGTGCAGGTTATCATAGGCTGGTTTGTCCATCTTTTGATCTTACTCGTCCATGTTAGTCTTGGTCTACGTCTGCCTCTATTATACCATTGTATTTTCCCTTCCATTATTACTTTTATTTTGCTGTTGTGTCTTTTAACATGGCCCAAAAATCGCATTTGTGTTGTTTGAATTGTGTTTAGTAGTTCTCTTTTCATTTTTAGTTGTTTTAAAACTTCATCATTTGTTTTCTTTTCCTTCCATCCCATTCTACCTATTCTTCTATATATCCACATTTCAAAAGCTTCAATTTTCTGTTCTGTTTTCTTGTATAATGATCATGTATCTGCACAATACATCTATCTATCTAGCTTTCGTTCGCCTGAAGTATTGTCTATATCTGCAATGTCGTTTCCCGTATAAATGTTACTGTCTTTTGTAATTCTTGCAGTGGCCCATATAATTGTGTCTGTAGTGTTGTATCTATGGGCCAATGGATTTTCCTCAGTCTACTATATTCTGTGCAACCTTGAAGTATGTGTTCAGCAGTCTGGGGCGCCTGTCCACATGTACAAGTAGTTGAGGTGCCGATCTTGAATTTTGTATAGATGTGACTATGGAGTCGATTGTGTCCTGTTCTGAGGCGTATAATGATAACTTGTTCATATCTATTCATATTATGAAAGTCATCCTGATTTGGGGCTTGTGGTCCTCTGATTGATTTGATTATCTGTTTCTTATGATGGTATGTAACCGGTGTATCTATGTGTGTGCCTGTTGAACCTTCCTTTGCCAACTGATCTGCTTTCTCATTTCCTGGTATTCCACAGTGAGATTGGATCCACTGCAGGGCAACCCTGTGGTGCTTGCAGAGTTCAGTCAATAAGGTCTGCAGATGTGGTAATTTTCTGGATTCCAGTGCTTGGAACACTACAGGCTGCGGGCTAAGATTACTGTTCAGCAGTTTTTCTATTGCCAACTTTATTGCTTGTATTTCTGCATCATAATTGTGACAATATTTCCCTGCTGCTATTTTATTCATATCCCTAGTGTTATTTGGGTACTCTATATATGCACCTGCTCCCTCATTTTTTACTGCATTCTGTGCTGATCCATCTGTATACACACGAATCCATAGGTCTTGTGGGTATTCTTCATCCAGGAAACTGAGAGTTATTGTTTTTCGCTGTAGACTACTCTGTTCCTCTTTGTCAACTATTCCTTTCACTTCTGTCCGTATTTGAACTGATAATCCTGATTCCTCTGTCCAGGGAGTCTGTTCTGGTATGGGCAGTAGGGGGTTAACCACTCTTGGCATGTCTGGTGTTTGTCTACTAATACGCTTGGCTTAGTGGATAAAACTGCTTCTCTTAAGTCGTCCCAATGCAAGATTTTGGAATCGGTCCTTCATTGGATGTCTCGGCATGCAAGCAAATTGTTCTGCCTGTATCAGCACCTTTGTGTCCCTCCGTTCTCTCAGTGCTGGTATCCTCCACAATTTCTCCATCTCCAATATTGGTGTTGATTTCATTGCTCCTGTGATGACCCTAAGTGCCTGGTTTTGTACTTTATCCAGTTCTTGCAGTGTGGTGTTTGATGCTGAGCACCAAGCAGATGATCCATATTCTAAATGTGGGCGTATACTCTGTTGGTAAACTTTACTGAGTATTTTCCCACTCGCACCCCATGTAGTTCCACACAGCTTTCTTAGAATAGCCAATTTTCTCCTTGCTTTTTGGGTTGCCTTATTTATCTGCTGTTTCCAAGATAGTTTATTATCAAATGTAACTCCGAGATACGTAACTTGTATGTCTTCTTTCACAGACTCATTGTTTATGTAGATGGGTCCTGCTTTTTGTACAATACATGAATATTGAGAAGATATAACATTTGGCTATTCTTAGTTTTAGCCCTGGTGTTATTTGTTTTGATGTTAGTATATTTTTCATGACATTAAAATTACTTTTTGCCATTCCTATTCTTATGTTTATTTCAGTTTTACATTTTCCATCACTGGTTATAGTATGCCCAAGGTAGTTGTAGATCTGAACTGTCTCCAGATGTATTCCTTCAAATTTGATATTTTTTTTTAAGGTCTTGGGAGTTTTCTTTCCTAATGATCATAGTTTTAGTATTTTTGATATTCATGTCTAATCCACATGTTTTGTTTGTCATGTTTATTTCATTAAGTAATTGTTGTAGATCTTTAGGATTTTCCGCTAGTAGTACAGTATCATCAGCATATCTTAGGTTATTGATTATCTTTCCATTAATGTTTAGGCCTGTCATCTCTGTGATGTTTTTAAAGATTTGCTCAGTGTATAGATTGAACAAGCGTGGTGATAGAATGCATCCCTGTCTTACTCCTATTTTTATATCAATGGGGGTAGAGTTCTCTTTGTTATATTTTATTATTGCTGTTTGCTCCCAGAATAAATACATATTAGTCGTATGCCTGTTATCTAGATTTAAATCTTTTAGATAGTTAAGTTGTTTATGGTGTATTCTATCGAAAGCTTTGGTATAGCTTATGAAGCAGGTATGTATTGGTTTGTTTACTTCTATGTACTTTTCAATCATTACCCTCATTCTGATTATGGCTTCTTTTGTCCCCTTGTTTTTCCTGAATCCAAATTGCTCTTATTCTAATTCTGTATTAATTTTATTATGAATCCTTCCTTGTATAACTTTTAGCAAAATTGCTGTTACATGGTTTATTAGGTTAATTGCTCTAAAATCACTACATTTAACTGTACCATTTTTTTAGGCAATGCAATGAAAATTGATGTTTTTGGTTCATTTGGTATGTATCCTGTATGGTATATGTCGTTGCATATGTCTGTGATCACTTTAATGCCAAAATCTTCTAGTGCCCCTTATCATCTCTATCTGTATATTGTCAGGTCCTGCTGCTTTTCCATTTTTCATTGTTTTCATAGCTTTTTCCACTTCAGATTTAATGTTTGAATAGCTTGATGTACATTTTATAAATGTTTTTTTTGTCCCTTTCGTCATGAAATAGGTATGTTATGTAATCCCGCCATCTATCGATTATATCTTTATTGTCTGTTAGCATTCTTCCTTCCTTGTTTGCAATACATCCGCTTCCTGTAGCTTTTTTTGTTTCTGTTAGTCATTCTCTTTATTTCTGTGTTCATCTCTCTTAAATTTTGTTTACTTTCCATAGTTTCGACTTCTAGACATCTTTGGCTGAGCCAGTCTTTTTTTTGCCTTTTTGCACATTTTGCGTATTTCATTATCAATTTCCTTGTATCTGACAGTGTTCTTCGCTTGTCTTCTTTCTTCCATTTTTTCTAAGATGGTGTCAGTTATCCATTTTTTATTTTTGTTCTTTTCCTTTCTGCGTAAGGTGTCACAAGTTTCTTGTATGCTGTTCTTTATGCATTGCCATTTGGTTCTAACTTCTTCATGATTTTCACTTCTCTATTGCTCAATCTCTTCTTCCAGCAGCTTCTGATTTGTGTTCTTTATTTGTTTTGTATAGGTTTCTCTAACATTTTTTTTACTTAAAGCTGTTATATCTATTGATATCGATGAATTAGTCTTTTGTTTGTTTTTCTTTTTAGTTTGATTTTCATTCTAATCATTACAGGATTGTGATCTAAATTAATATCTACTCCTTGATATGTTTTAGCTTTCTTGACGCTGTTACGGAACCTATCTTTCATTATTATATAGACTATTTGATTCCTCTTCTTATCTCCAGGGTTTTTCCGTGTATACAGTTTCCTTTTCCCTTTCTCAAAGTAGGTGTTACATATTATCAGCGTGTTTTCTTCACAAAATTGCATTAATCTTTCTCCAGTCGTTTCTTTTTCATAAACAATGATTTCATATAATGGTCTTATATCTATCTACCTTTTCCTACTTTAGCGTTCATATCACCTATTACAATCAAGATGTCTGAAGATTTCACTCGCTTTATAACTTTTTTTAGATCTTCATAATATGCCCCTATTTGTTCATCTGTATAGTTTTCTGTAAATCATTTCTGAATGACTTCTCCATATGTGAATATGACTAGGAACGTCTGGCAAGTGTTCGCACATCATGGAGAGCATGTATAAGGAACTGTATAACATCATTTGAGACTGTGCTAAGGCAAAACTTAGAAGGGAAAACCTGGGAGGGCAGACCATCTAAGGGCAGAATCCCTCTACAGAAAAGACAGTCTGCTGCCTTGGAGGAAGATTGGGGACAATCAAGGCTAATGAAAGCAAACCTGAATAAAATGCTGGCTGAAATCGGATGCACTGGGCCACTGGCGCAGAACACAGTGCAACGTATTAACGGGTGTTCAGTCAGAGTGGATCTGGCGGTCTCTAAATGTGACGTTCTGTCTGTGGGGGCGATCAACACACTTAACCTGACAGCTGACTTTATGTGGGAGTCTGGAATCCTACTCTGACTGAGTCGCAGAGAGAGAGAGAGAGAGAGAGAGAGAGAGAGAGAGAGAGAGAACAGAAAAGACGAATGGAAAAAGATGGAAAACCCTGTGGACCAGTGGGCTTGACCTGTTCATTCTGTGACCGCGTGTGTTTTTCAAACATTGGTAGAATTAGCCACGAGAGAAACTGTTCGACAAAAACAAAACCTCAAAAAAATACACAATAGCCTCCACTAGACCATCTGTCAAGACGAAAAAATTATCTCAGATAATCTTGATTAGGTGCGTATGTCTATATTACTGATATGTCAAATGATTTGCCTTCATTTTTAATAGTATAGTCCATTCATTGTATGTCCAGTGGGTATTTATATATTTTTGTAGCTCTCGTTTTATTAGTATGCCTACCCATCTTTGATGTTCTGTTGAGTTACCTGAATATATAAATGTATATTTATCGTCTTGTTTTATCCACTTACTTAATCTTAAGGGCTCTGTACGCATGCAATGGTTAGAGTCATTGCAGAAGTCAAAAATACGTAAGGTCACCTTTGTCTATGTCCCTGGACAGGCGGGAGTACGGAGAAATGGAAGAGCAGACAGGTTGGCTAGCTGCGCTGTCGTTGAGGACGGTCAACCAATGGATCGGGCGGACATCATCAATGCCCTCTGAGATAAGGGGAGAGCACAGGACTTCGACGACCACAAATCCACGTCACCTCTTCGGAAGAAAAAGATGGGAGTTAACTCTTTCCGTACGTTTCGACGCACTGTGCGCCACTCTCAATTTGTTTAGTGTAAACCGTCATCAGACCATATTCTTTCTACAAGTTTTGTATCATCTTGGTATTGGTGAAATCTAACACCTTGTTCTAAATCTTCCTATCTAAATATTCAAATATAATATATTATATGTTAGATAAATATCAATATGTAGATTGATTACTAAACCATGAAAAATGTTGTCTCTGAAATCTCTTCAGTTGCATCGATAAAAAGCTTCCGTACGGAAAGAGTTAAGATGGGCACATCCAGAAATGAGAAACTTAGTGGGCGTGTAAGAAGACTTATCAACCAACATAGAACTGGAGTCGTCAGTCGCTGGACAATGAGGGAATTGCTGAGGAGGGGATTTGAGCACCTAAGGACATGTTCGGAATGCAATGATGATGACCCGCAAATAACTCAATGTATCCACTTTCTTTACATCTTTTTTCTGATATGCCTAAAATGTCTATGTTTAGTCGTTCTGCTTCCACAATAAGATTTTCTAAACTTCCTTCTTGGTATGAAGCCATAACATAGTCTTTCCATATAATCTTTTTTAGTTCGCTCTTATGACAACAGTACGTTTTTCTCTCCATGGCTTTCTTTGGAATGTAACGTGATGAGATTCCAATCTCTTTCACGGTGTTCTACTATATTCGTCTTTCGTTTTCTGAATATGCCTCATGTGTACCACACCCATTGCTGTGTTCGCTTTCTGATGATCATTACTGATTCTTCGTCCCCATCCACCGTCACAGACTTTTTCATTCGGGATAGACATTCAGGCGTCATTGTTGTCGAAATATGTGTTTGCCTGTCGAACCGCGTACACACGACACAAAGAAGAATAAATAATATTCCATTGAAATATCGTTCACTGTCCATCAACTCGTCCGAAGACAAAGAACCATGTTCTTTAATAGTAATGTATGTTCTTCAAAAGTATTGTGCACACAATGGTTTTTCTTCGACATATTGGCCAACAGAGTAGAATGCACCAAAAATTACATGAATAGAATGTACTTATGTAACACATCTGATTGGAGTAATTTATATAATACATAAACAGTGTTTTCTGACATGTATATGTGAAATGTGTACTGGCAATAAAACTGGAAATCAATTGATGATTCAACAAATAAAACAGTGTGTTAGGCAAGATTGTGTGCTGTCACCAGATCTGTGTAATATGTATAGTGAGATTATTTAAGATCAATAAGGGGCATGCCTGGAATAACAATCGGATGTCATCCGATAAATAATCTAAGGTATGCTGATGATACAGATTTATCGCTAAGAATGAAAGTGAGTTAATGACACCAGTTACAAGAGTTAGCGTCTCTTTCCCATCGATTCAATGCCATACATTACGAAATTTTTACTGCTGGAATGTGGATTATTTTGCTCATTTAGTTCAAGAACCAGAAAATGTACTTTTACATCAATGTGAGATGTCGTTTAATAATGAGAGATGTCGTTAAACAATGTTAGATGAACAATGTGAGGTGTCGTTTATATGAGATGTCGATAAAAAATTTTAGATGTCGTGTAACAATGTGAGATGTCGTTGAACAATGTGAGATGTCGTTTAACAATTTTAGATGTCGTATAACAATGTGAGATGTCGTTGAACAATGTGAGATGTTATATAACAATAAGAGATATCATTTAACGATGTGAGATGTCGTTTAACAATGAGAGATGTCGTTTACAATTGTGAGATGTCATTTAACAATACGCGATGTCATTTAACAATGTGATATTATTTATCAATAATATATAAAGTTAATAATGAAACTCAATGAGACCAGTATATATATATATATATATATGGTCGATTGTTCAATCTTTCAAGACTATAGGTAAGGTCTAAGGTCAGACATATCTCTATTAGAGACTTGTTATTTGCTGACGACGCTGTACTTGTCACGCAAAGTCAGGAACAACTCCAGAGCATGGTACATCGTTTTTCATTTCCCTGCAGATACTTCGGTCTATCAATACGTTTCCAGACAACGAACATACTCGGTCAGGACATTGAAGCAACACCTGCAATCTCTATTGACAACTATAAACCTGATATCGTGAGGCAGTATAACTACCTAGGGTAAATCATCATCATCATCATCATGTGCCATACCGGTTGGCGTAGGTGATCATGTCCCTCCACAATCTTCTATCTACAGTGCATCGTATCAGTTCTGTTGTTGACTGTTTTCCATGCCATGACACCAAGCTATCCAGTATTTTCTCTCTTTGTCGCCCGCGATCTCTATTTCCTTTTATTTTGCCAGTTGTAACCAAGTATTACAACTTTCCTCTTCTCATGATGTGCCCGAAAAATGTTGATTGTTTCTTTCTGATGTTTTTTAAGAGCTCACTTTTTGTGTTGGCCTCTTTGAGAACTTCCTCATTGGTCTTTTCAGCTGTCCAAGGAACTTTCAACATTCTTCTGAGAAATCCCATCTCTGTGGCCTCTAATCGTCTTTTAATTTGTTTGTCTACTGTCCATGATTCGCTTCTATAGGTCAGAGTTGGTTCTATATAGCACCAATGAACTCTCTTTCTCACTTCTATTGACATAGATTTGTTGCATAAGATATTTTTCATTTTCTGAAATGCCATTTTGGCCTGAGCTATTCTGCTTTTTATTTCTGTGGTGCATCTCCCATCTGATGTTATTAGTGTGCCTAAGTATTTCAAAAGTTGCACTTGTTTCAGATTTGTCTCGTTTATTTTTATACTGCATGATGGTGGTGATTGTTTCTTCGATATAACCATTACTTCTGTTTTCTCACTATTCGGACTGAGACCTTTCTTGTTGCTTTCTTTTACTATTATGTCTATCATTTCTTGTAGTTCATTCTCTGTCTCTGCTATTAAGACTGTGTCATCCGCATATCGCAAATTATTTATGTAAATAAATACTTGGGTAAATCATCAGCGACAGAATATCTTTAGATACAAAAATTGACAATCTCATTGGAAAAGATGCTACCATTTGGCCGTCTTTCTAATCGTGTCGGGCAAAACAGCAAACTGTCAAAAAAAAAAAAGCCGCAATGTACAATTCCTGCATAATTAGTATCCTCCTGTATGGCAGGGAATCTTGGACAACCTATGTAAAGCAGGAGAGAAGGCTAAACGCATTCAATATGCGATGTCTGTGCCGCATTCTTGGCATCACCTGGAAGGATAAAGTGACAAACGTGGAGGTCATGACTAGCGCAGGCCTCCCGAATATCTACACACTGCTCAAACAAAGTAGTTTACCCTGGCTTGGCCATGTACACCGTATGAAAGATGGCCGCATACTAAAAGAGTATAGTCTACGGACAACTGGCAGATGTTAAAAGTACTAGGGGGCGACCAAAACTTCGATTTGTAGATGTGTGTAAACGCGACATGAAGACTCTGAACATAAACCCTGCAGCATGGGAAGACAGAGCTGAGGACCGCAATCTCTGGAAACACACTCTAAAGTTTCACCTCGTACAAGAATCAAACAGATTCACAGAGAAAGAGAATACAGGCGAAAGAAAAGAAAAATTTACATTTCTAGGGGCGCTGAAAAATCCAGTTAACTATGACTAATGAAGGTTACTACTTACGTATATATAGATATATATTAAATATAAATATATATATATATTATATATATATATATCGACCCGTGTCTTATCTAACAGAAATGGGTACCAGGGAAGTACTCTGAGAAGGTGAGGAATGCGGCCTCGCATCGTGAGTTTCGATGCTTGAAACGACACTGTCCAGAAGTCTCCGACAATTTCTGGATAGGGGGCAGAGCAGATATGGGTGAAAACACGCGTGCTAAGACGCCCATTCAAGTCTAGTACCTGTCCGTTATATATATATATTTACATACACTAAATACACCTAGTTTAAACCTAAACTATAAAATGAACTAAATAAAGTCATATCAAAGTATGCAGGCAGATACATGTACAATGTTCCATATTACATATTTGTAACACTAGTTTTCAAAGTGTGTTAAATTATTGTGAAATCTATGAAGAAAAAAGGTGAAGATTCCAGCAAAGATTATTTGCACAAAACCTGTTTAGTGGTCTCTGTGAGCTTTTGAATGTCTTAAATCTGGAACTGCTTCAGCTTTGCCGAATTAAAAAAAACAAGATATTTATGATTATTTCTTTTCCATTACATAAGGAATTGTATTAAGGGAAGATTGCATGTATCAAGTGATTTATATATATATATATATATATATATATATATATATATATATATATATACATATGTTATGACATTACGTGAAGTCGATCAATAAGTGAAACACAACTTGAAAAGATACATACATTAAAAGTCAACTTATAACGATAAAGGTTGATGATATATAAAGGTGTGAAGTACAATTATTTCTTCACCCATTCACCAAAGTCAAAGATATGACAAATGCTTGCATATAAAATTAAGAATAATTCATTTTAATAATCAGATTATAATATCGGCCCAAAGGCATTGGTATCCTTTCTCTGCCTTGTTCTTTGACAACTCTCTCCAGTTTGGTGGATCATTGACACCCATGTCCTTGTATTATTAATAATGAATAGCAAAATCGCGTGTTAAATATATTATATTTAAAATATAAAGTATACCATGCAAACATTGTTAGTAACCAAAGTCCTAGTTTTATAATTCATGTACTTGCAACATTTTCCTTGCCATTTTGACTGATATTAATTATATTTATGCGTGCACTTTACACTGTTAGAACAATAAAGTGTTATTAGTTGACTCAAACAAAAATATGTAAATTAATCATAATAGGCATATCATGCGAAAATATTTCAGTTTGAAGAAAAGTATCAGCAGTACAATTTAAAGTTTGTATATAAAAATAAAAAAAAGTAAAGTACCCCCGTCACGCCAAGTGGCGTATAGGGAAATATGGTGTTAGTGACCCTATATTTTACAGACCTTCAGCACATGATTTTTGGGGTAATGTGGTCAGTATTACGCCCATGCTGCTTTACTTTCCCAGAAAAAAATCCGGCACCCATTTAAGGCTGGGTGAACCCGGAAGCCGTCGGTTGGGATCGAACCCTACCCCTTGTCCGTGGTAGTCCAGTCCACTAACCACTGAGCTATCGTGGCTCCCAAAGTTTGTATATATTAACCATAAAGGACTTTTCAGCCTTCAATGTAAATATCAATGACACATATCATCGTCATCAAGTACCGGCCCGACTGGCGTAGGTGATCATGTCTCTCCACAACTTTCGATCTCGACAGCTATTTATCATTTCTGTTGTTGACCTTCTGCCAAGCCATTCTCTTAAGCTGTCTGTTATTTCTTCTCTTTGTTTCCCTTTATCTCTTCGTCCCTCAATTTTTCCAGCTGTTACAATATATTCCAGTTATTCTCTTCTGATTACATGGCCGAAAAATTATGATTGTTTCTTCCTAATATTGGAAATTAGTTCTCTTTTTGCTTTGACCTCTTTCAGAACATTTTCATTACTCTTCTTAGCTGTCCATGGTATTCTCAACATTCTTCTGTACCACCAAATGTAAAACCACATTTCTACAGCCTCCAGGGATTTCCTTGTCTGTTGTCCTATTGTCCACGATTCACCTCCATATGTTAAGACTGACTCTACATAACATTTAAGAACTTTTTTTCTTGTTTCTATTGTCAAAAATGGATTGCAGTGTATCTTCCTCATTTTTTTGGAAAGCTGCAAAAGGGAAAATATCTCAAATACGGAAAACTATATATTCAAATTACGCAAAACTAGATACTCTATTTACCCATAACTAAATACTCAAAGTATGCAAATTTCTATACTTGTAGAAAAGTATGCAACATACCAACGTCATCTTACTTTGAAAATAATAATAGAAAAAACTGAATTACTTATACCATCGTGTAAAAAATGAGGAAGTAAAACAAGCAAGAAATCATTAGTCAGTATATCAGCATTGACAACGAAATACACAAAATGTTCAGACAAGCCAGGAAAGCTTGGTTTAAGAAGATCATCATCATTGAGTGCAGTCACCGCATCAAAGGATGGCTATCATGGAGCGCCATTCCGCTCTGCCCCTTGCTTTGATGATGCGGGTTGTCATAGACTGTGTCATAGGCTATTGTGTCTTTTAATAAGCCCCAAAAATCTCGTTTGTTTTGTTTTAATTCTGTTTAGTAGTTTTAATACGAGATGACTGGAAATAGAGACCATTGAAAAGAAGAAAAAATGCGAAGAAAAGCGCTATAAAAAAAAATGAAAAGAAGAAAGGTCCGCAGACTATGGCAACATACAAATAAAGAAGATAGAAAAAGTAGATTTTTAAATAGACACACTCAAAAGACATTGAATACACTCAGTACAGAATATATCGCATGACCCATGAACTTTAAGATGTGTTTCCTTGCTAGGGAGACTGATGCTGGCAGTGCTTGTTTTATAATATGTTTGACGACTACTTGAGCAGAATAACAAAACGGACATGACATGAGCAAATTACTAACTTTTGGGGAAAGTACCAAAACACCAATGGACACAGATATGCAACACAGACGAAGGGGTTGAGTAG
The DNA here is from genome assembly GCA_032433765.1 of Megaustenia siamemsis. Lineage (NCBI taxonomy): Eukaryota > Metazoa > Mollusca > Gastropoda > Stylommatophora > Ariophantidae > Megaustenia > Megaustenia siamemsis. The sequence goes on along the minus strand of JAVIAB010000125.1, from coordinate 69,476,907 downwards.
GACAAACTGCAGAAGCCAAAGCGAGTATTGCACTAAATGTCCTGTTTTTTAATCCCCAGGAGACTAGACATTGAGTGAAGACCAAAGTATATTCGGATGAGACAGGTAGAAACGGAAATGAAAAGGATGGGGGGGAAGTGATCTTAAAGAATAGTACCTCTGAAAAACCTCTGATGTAAAACATCTTACAGAAGATATTCAAATAACACGTCCATAGCAAAGGCACATTGACCTGACAAGAAAGTACAGTATATATATAGTATAGTATAGTATAGTATAGTATAGTATAGTATAGTATAGTATAGTATAGTATAGTATAGTATAGTATAGTATAGTATAGTATAGTATAGTATAGTATAGTATAGTATAGTATAGTATAGTATAGTATAGTATAGTATAGTATAGTATAGTATAGTATAGTATAGCATAGTACAATATAGTATAGTATAGCATAGCATAGCATAGTATAGTATAGTATAGTAAATTATAGCATAGCATCGCATAGTATAGTAAAGCATAGCATAATTTAGCTTAGTTTAGTTTAGTATAATTTAGTTTAATTTAATTTAGTTGACAGGTTGACGGAAGAATTAGCATATTTAAAAGATGGACGTAGATTACTCAAAATAACGTTTGGTCTTATGTAAATTCATGAAACCCATGCGGGGTTAGACAGAGCTAGTTAGACCTCTACGAAGGTCTTGTTAAACAAGACACTACTGTGAGTACAGACAACAGATCTCTTTATGATCAAGGAGAAAAGAAGTAAGACCAAACAAGGGAGAGAATTAAACGTTCAGGGAACGGACACTATCCTCACAAGGGGAATAACTCTAAAATCTCACTGGCGACTTTCATAAAATAAACATCACAAAAGGGAAGTTATAACATTAACGAGTGAAGATTACTCAAGATTCTCATAGAATATTGAGAACTGGTAAATATTGCTAAAAGCGATATAAAATTACAATTTTGATTGAAACATATTACGTGATACCACGATTTTATTCTCTAAATTATCTGTATAACATTCATCTTCATCTATCTATTGACCTTCCGAGCCGTAGCCGGCCCATAGGGCGTAGACCAATTTACTCCTCTTATCTGAATTTTTGTTGTAGCAGTTTTCAATAATTTTAAAGATATTTTATCAAATCTCGCCATTTGTCTTTGTTCTGTGCAAGCAGCTCTATCTCATCGAGGGAGCCGATTACTCCTGCTCTTTTCTCTCTCATCAATGTTCTTCTCAGTGTCTCTCTGGGTTTTCCTCTTTTTATCTTACTTGTTGTTTCCCACATGAGGGTTGGCTTTGCTATTCGGTTATTATCTCTTCTCATCACATGTCCAACATATGACCATCGTGTTTTCTTAATTACTGAAGATATTAGTGGTTGATTGGCGATTTCTCTAATTTCCTCGTTTGTTTTGAATTCGTTCCACGCTATACCAAATATTTTCCTTAGACATTTATTTTCGAATGCGTTCAACTTTGTTTCTATATCTCTTGTTGTTTTCCAGCTTTCACAAGCTTACGTAAGGGTTGATAGTACATTTGATTTGAATAGTCTAAGTTTTGTGTTTGTGCTGATGAGTTTTGATTTCCACAACTTTTCAAGGCTTCTGAAAGACATTGCTGCTTTAGCTATCCTGATTCTAATTTCTTTGCTTGTATCCCCTTCTCGATCAATGTGACATCCAAGAAAAATTATTTCTCCATCTTGGATACAAACGGAAACAATCTTTCCTCTTCATACTTTGGACAAATTAACACATTTTATAACCTGGCTTTCATGTTATTGTTTAGTTTCCTGCAGCCAACATCAGTGGAGGTGTGTTAACTTGTTTACAATGGCAGTCGGTAAATGGTGGAAGAGAAAATTGCAGAATTATTTATCTATCTATCTATTGACCTTTCGAGCTGTAACCGGCCCATAGGGCGTAGACCAAGATACACCTTCTCCTATATGAATTTTTGTTCTAGCAGTTTTCTTTTAAAGATATTTTATTAAATCTCGCCATCTGTCTCTGTTCTGTGCAAGCAGTTCTATCTCATTGAGGGAGCCGATTCCTGCTGCTCTTGCCTCTCTCATCAATGTTCTTCTCAGTGTCTCCCTGGGTCTTCCTCTTTTTCTTTTACCTGTTGTTTCCCATATGAGGGCTTGCTTCGCTATTCGATTATTATCTCTTCTCATCACATGTCCAACGTATGACCATCGTCTTTTCTTTATTACTGAAGATATTAGTGGTTGATTGGCGATTTCTCTAATTTCCTCGTTTGTTTTGAATTCGTTCCATTCTATACCAAGTATTTTCCTTAGACATTTATTTTCGAATGCGTTCAACTTTGTTTCTATATCTCTTGTTGCTTTCCAGCTTTCACACGCATACGTAAGGGTTGATAGTACATTTGATTTGAATAGCCTAAGTTTTGTGTTTGTGCTAATGAGTTTTGATTTCCACAACTTTTCAAGGCTTCTGAAAGACATTGCTGCTTTAGCCAGTCTGATTCTAATTTCTTTGCTCGTATCCCCTTCTCGATCAATGTGACTTCCAAGATAGATAAAGTGATCGATCTCTTCTACTGGTTTGTTTTCCATGTATATTTTGTCACTTGTTGGAATTAAACTTTTCATGACTTTAGTCTTTTCATGATTGAAAAGCCAATTTTGCTGGCTATTGATGATAGTTCATTTGTGTTTTCCTGCATCGTTTTTATCTGACTGCTGATGAGAACTATGTCATCAGCAAAGTCGAGGTCCTCCAAATGGTCTCCTTGTATCCATTCGATGCCTTTATTACCAGTGCAGCATTTCTTCATTATGAAGTCCATAACAATTCCAAATAACAAGGGCGATAAAATACATCCTTGTTTAACCCCAGTTTCTATTGGGAAACATTCGCTCAGTCCTTCCTCTGTTCGAACTGCACATGTGTAACCATCATACATGTCTTTGATAATATTTATGATTTTTGATGGTAAACCATATTGCTTCAGAATTTTCCACAAAGAATCTCTATGAATACTATCAAATGCTTTTTTGAAGTCGATGAAGTTAAGTACAAAAGGTTTTTGCTTTTCAATATGTTCCTCCAATATAAGTCGTAGAGTGAAAATGTGGTCAAGACAGCTTCTCCCTTTTCTAAACCCAGCCTGTTCTTCACGCATTACTGTATCTATTGAATCCTTTATTCTATTTAGGATGATTTTACAGAATAACTTTGAGGCAACTGACAAAAGTGTCACGCCTCTCCAGTTGTTACAATCTCTAAGATTGCCCTTTTTTGGGATCTTAACAATGATTCCTTTTTTCCATTTATGAGGCGTCTTCTCTGTTTTCCAAATGATGTTGAACATTTTTTGGAGATGTATTAAATTATGGCTATCAATTGCCTTGAGGATCTCAGCTGTTAACTTATCCTCTCCAGCAGCCTTGTTATTGGTCATTAGCTTTAAGGTGGTTTCTATTTCACTCAAGGTGAAGTCATCTAAATTTACATCTAATTCTGCTGCTGGTGTTTCAGCTTCAAAATCTATTAAACTGTGAGGTAGTGGACGGTTAAGAATTTCTTTGAAGTGTTCTGCCCAACGGGCTTTTATGTCTGCGCTTGTTGTTAGCATTAATCCAGATTTGTCTAGAATTGGTGTTCCACTGGATGTATAGGTGTTTGTCAGCATCTTTTGTACTGTATAGAGAGTTCTGCTGTCTCCTGTAATTGCAGCTGTCTCTGCTTTCTCTGCCAAGTTGTCTATATAAGCTCTTGTATCTCTTCTTGCCGAACTTTTCACTTTGTTGTCTAATTCTTTGTATGTTGCTTTTGCCAGAACCTTTCCAAGATCTGTCTTTACATTAGTCACGGCTCTCTTTGCTTCTCTTCTTTCTTTGATGTATTTCCATGTGGTGTCTGAGATCCAAGCTCGTTTTTCCATTTTCTTCAGTCCGGCACTTGCTTCTGCTGCTGTCATTAGTATTTTGCTCTGTGAGTCCCACATTTCATTGATATCTAAGTCTATTTCACCGAGTGCTGAATAACAATTACTTAGCTCTATGTTAAACTTTTCCTTTATGGCTTCATCTTTCAGTTTATGACTATCAATTTTATGTGTAATTGACCTCTTCTGTTGGTTTCTAAATTTTAATCTTATTTTCCCAATGCACAGGTTGTGGTCACTATTAACATCAGCACCTCTGTAAGCTCTTACATCTATTAATGATGATCTGAATTGTTGTTTAATACATAGGTGGTCTATTTGATTTGATGTTCTATCGTCAGGAGATATCCATGTTGTTTTGTGAATATTTTTGTGTGGAAATAATGTCCCACCTATAACTAAATTTTCTATTAAACATAATTCTATTAATCTTTCTCCATTCTGACTTGTTGTATTACAGCCTTCTCTCCCCATCACATGTTCCACTCCTGCGTTATCTTGTCCTACTTTGGCGCTGAAGTCTCCCATTACAATTAAAAGATCGTGTTTTGGTATTTTGTTTATAAGTTGTTGCAGTTGGTTATAAAAAACGTCCTTAACTTCATCATCAGCTTCGTTAGTAGGCGCATAACATTGAATAATTGAAAGTCTTCCATGTTTTGTTTTGTATCGTGTTCGTATCAGACGGCTATTTACCGGTTCCCATTCTAATAAACTTCTTGCAGCTTTGTCTGTCATCATTATGCCTACTCCTTCACGGTGTTTTCCATCTTCCCTTCCAGAAAAAACTACTATTTTATTATCAATAGATCTCCTACCTGTTCCAAGCCAGCGCATTTCGCTTAATCCTAAAATATCTAGATCGTATCTGTCCATCTCGCTCGCGACCTGTGCATGTTTCGTCGGAGCGGCCATTGTTCGCACATTCCAGAATCCTATTTTTGTTGTTGTTTTGGGGCCGAAAAAACTATCACTACTATCTACTGCTAATTTACACATTCTGTATCAGGTCTACGTTTCATTAACAACATCGTTTTTACGATAGCGGCTGAATTATTTATAGTCGACGGTTATTTATTATGAGGCACAATTTCTCTCTCTCTCTCTCTCTCTCTCTCTCTCTCTCTCTCTCTCTCCTTGCCTCTATGACACCTGCTCACATTCATTCTCCTGTTCAATTCTTTAACTTTTATGCCCGCTTTCATTAAGTGTTTGTATCTCTTGATGTGTCCAATAAAATATAATTCCTCTTGTTCGAATTGTGTTCAATAGTTCTTGTTTCACTTTCGGCTATTTCATTATTTCATTATTTGTTTTATTTCATTCAATTCTTCCTATACTCCATTGAACCTTTTCTTCTCCTACCTTTCAATGCTCTGTGATGAAAAAGTCTTCCACAAACTCAAAGCCGTTCTGTTTGGTACTATTCTCTAAGATCGCTTCTCCCCTTCATACCCTTTGCTACCTGTCTCTTCCAAATATACTTTGGTCTTCCTCCATGTCTAGTCTACTGGGGATTTTTACAGAAGGACATTTAGTGGAATACTCGCTTTGGCTTCCGCAGTGTGTCCTACCCAGCGTCGTCGTCTTGTTGCATATCTGTGTCCATTGGTGTTTATCTGGTACTTTACCCAAATGTTAGTAATTTGCTCATGCCATGCCCATTCTTTTATTCTGCTCTAGTAGTCATCAAACATAGTGTAATAAAAAACACAGTCAGCATTAGTCTTCCTAGTATGGAAACACATGTTAAAGCTCATAAGTCATGCGGTATATTTTGTGTTGTGTGTATCACAGTCTGTCAGTGTGATTATGTCAACATCTTTTATTTTGTTATCTTCTTTTTGTGTATGTTGTTATGGCCTGAGCCCATCTTTAATAATTTTTTTTATAGCGCTTTTCTTCGCTTTTTATTTCTTTTCAATGGTTTGTATTTCAAGATATTTCTTATTAAAACTACTAAACACAATTTAAACAAAAGAAATTAGATTTTTGGGGCATGTTACAAGACACAACAGCCTATGAGTCAGTCTATGACAACCTGCACCATCAAAGCAAGAGACAGAGAGGAATGGCGCTCCATGGTAGTTATCGTTTGATGCAGAGAGAGCAGTGATTTCTTGCTTGTTTTACTTACTCATTTGTTTACACGATGGTGTAACTATTGCATTTTCTTCTATTATTATTTTCAAAGTAAGATGACGTTTGTATGTTGCATACTTTTCTACAAACATAGAAATTTGCGTAATTTGAATATTTAGTTTTCCCTTTTGTGTGGCTCAATTCCTTCTCCCATTAACTGCTCTTATATGTTCTGTTTTTGAACTGTACAAGTTATTTAATGTCTTGTTTACTGGAAGTTTTTATATCTAGTGGTTCAATTATTAAACGTATTTCAATTTGATTATAGCAGGTTAAGGTGTGAGTCAATAGCCCCTTCTGTGTGTGTGTCCTGTTTGCTTTTTTTTACATCTAACTTTAATCATTTGTATTTAGATTTTTTTCTTTCTTCTTTAGCTTTTAATATTTGACACTAATGATTGTTTGCAATAAGAATACAAGAAAACCGCTCTTTGAAGTTGTGTGGTTGACAATTGTGTAGTTTGTCCAAAGCTAAAATTCAATATTAGGAAGAAACAATCATCATTTTTTGGCCCTGTAATGAGAAAGGAACAGCTGAAATATATTGTAGCGACTAGGGAAATTGAGGGACGAAAAGATAGAGGGAACCAAAGAGAAAAAATACCAGACAGGTTAAGAGAATGGCTTGGCAGAAGGTCAACAATAGAAATGATAAATAACTGTCGAGATCGAAAGTTGGGGAAAGCAATGCTAACATATGCCAGTAATCTTGGTACTTGATGATGATGATGATAAGTTTATCCAAACAAACATTTTTACCAACATATTAAGCAATGCGATGGCAGCTGGATAGAATAGTGAGTGGTTTCCTGTCTTTACTGAATCAACTCCCATCTTTTCGGCCCTCGTTTATTACTGTTCAGTCATAAAGAGTATCTGACCTGCTACCAAACCCGGAATCATTCTAATACGAATGGAGTTACAGCAACGACATTTGAACATGAGTACCTCCTTTGTGAATGAGAACAATATGTCTGCAATGTTTGTGTAGTGAGACATTGTTCTGACTCGTCTTTCTGGTTCTCTTTCACTATTGTGTGGCCATTGTCAATGTGTGTGTAGCGAGACATTGTTCTCACTCGTCTTTCTGTTTCTCTTTGACTATTGTGTCTATTGTCAATGTGTACGTAGTGAGACATTGTTCTGACTCGACATTCTGTTTCTCTTTGACTATTGTTTGTCTATTGTCAATGTGTGTGTAGTGAGACATTGTTCTGACTCGACTTTCTGTTTCTCTTTGACTATTGTGTGTCTATTGTCAATGTGTGTGAAGTGAGACATTGTTCTGACTCGACTTTCTGTTTCTCTTTGACTATTGTGTGTCTATTGTCAATGTGTGTAGAGCGAGAAATTGTTCTGACTCACCTTTCTGCTTCTCTCTGTCTATTGACTGAGAATGCCCCTGCATAATACGAATGTTGTTAGTAGTGAATGGTACCTATGTGTTCACACAGGATAAATTGAAGACGTGTTGGTATATTCTGGAGGAGCGATGCTGAGTCGTAAAATTATTACAGAAATGTCGGGTTCAGTAGCGAGGGCAATCTCTTTATTAGCAAAATGATTGTAGTTAATACATTTACAATTATCCCAAGTATACATTTTGTAATTGTTAGTAAACAGTGCTTTTGATGTCTTTAAAAAGCTATTAATTAATTAGGTGAATATGAAGTGAATATTTTATAGTTAAACTAGTTATAGTTTTATATATATGCGATAGCTCAGTGTTAGTGAACTTTACTACAAAGGAAAAGAGGTAGGGTTCAATTATGATGGATGGCTTCCGAGTACACCCAGCCCTAAATGGGTACCCGATTATTTTTCTGGGTAAGTAAAGCGGTATGTATACACACCACATTACCCCAAAAATCATGTTGCATATATATATATATATATACGAAACACACATACATTTAAACCAAAAATATACTATACATAAATATATATACATACATACACACACACATATGCAACTTAATAAAATTAATCATCCATAGCTAACTAGTAATGAAGCATCCAAAACAAAATAATTTCGAACAAGTCCAAGAAACTAAAATAAAAATGACTTCCCTGTACCGTGGCCAGAAGGAAAAAGAACGAGTGGTGCGGAATATACGGTTGACCAACCCATTGGCGGGTCAAAAACAGGTTAATGGTTTCTAAAATTATATGGGGGACATTGTCTAGGTTACTTCGACTACAACGAGACCGGCAATGTCTATACGTATCAAGGCATCTACACACACACATATATATATATATATATATATATATATATATATATATATATATATATATATATATATATATATATATATATACATACTTGTATATACAGGGTGTTTTTAAAGTCGCAGTGCAGTGAATTTATACTCTCGGAAGAAAAACGTCAACAGAAATGCGGTTAACTAATGCGTCACACAAATTGTAAAATATTCAAATATACTTGACTGCTATCGGCGAGCTTATAATGGGTAATGTTGGTATTAACACAATAAAGTTGTGCCTAAAGCATATGTTGAAAATGTCCACCACGGGCCTCAAGACATGTCGTGATTCGTCTTTCCATATTTGCGAAAACCTTCAGAATAATGTCTGGTGATATTTGTTTAATCTTGTCTACTATTTCAGTCTTTAGGTCATTAATTGTCTGCGGATTATTTTCATAAACTTTCCCCTTCAATGCCCCCCACAGATAATAATCTGGGGGTGTTAGATCTGGTGAACGAGCAGGCCAGATTCCACGTGAAATAATGCGATTTGCAAATATGCTTTCTAAATAATTGAGTGTTGTTGTGGCTGTGTGTGCTGTTGCCCCATCCTGCTGAAACCAGGATTCCATAATTTCCCGTTCTGTAAGGTGTGCTATGAACGGTTCCAGAATTAAAGTACGGTAACGTTCTGCATTTATTGTTTCATTACAAAATATAGGTCCTATTATCCGCATACGACTTATAGCGCACCACACTCCGACTTTTTGATCGTAAAGCGGCACTTGATGAAATTCATGGGGGTTTTCACTGCTCCACAGCCGATTGTTCTGACTGTTCACATAACCGGATAAATGAAACCAGGCCTCATCAGTGAAAAAAGTGACGTCAAGGATGGCAGCGCTTAGTTCATAAATAAAATTCTGAAACCACATGCAGTAGTTTAAACGGGATTCATAATCTCTTTCTTGGAGTTGAGACACTTCAGTTAATTTGTATGGACGATAGTGTAGTTCACTTCTTAAAACCTTGTGAACAGAACTCTTAGATATTTGCACCTGTTGAGACAAGTGGTTTAAAGATGCATTTGGACTCATTGTAATTCTGTCTTGGAGTTCCATAATTTGGTCTTGTGAAATTGAAGGTCTTCCAGATCGGTGGGTGTTTCTTTAATGACTGTGCATTATTTGAAAATCTAGTTGTTCCAATTTATTTATGTAAATCACGCATCATTTTTCTGCTGTAGCTTGTTCCTTTTTCGGTAAAGTTAAACATATAACATCACTATTCACAAAAGGTATTCGAAATATCCACCACGTTTTAGTTGGCAAATGTTGATACGTTTTTTCATATTGTCAAAAACCTTACGCAGTATGGGCTGTGTAACATTATTAATGTTGTTGGCGATTGAAACCTGCAGCTCATCGAGTGTGTGGGGATTGTTTTCGTACACTTTTCCTTTCAGTTCACCCCAGAGATACTAGTCCATGGGAGTAAGATCAGGAGACCGTGCAGGCCAAATTTCGCGAGAGAGTATACGATTAGCAAAAATTTCATATAAAAATTCCAGTGATTTTACAGCAGTGTGAGCAGTTGCGCCATCTTGTTGAAACCAAGCTTTTTTCAATTTCTGGCTCAGAAAGTTGGATTACGAATCGCTCCAGTATGTTAATCCTGTATCTTTCTGAATTTATTGTGTCATAGAAGAAAATTGGGCCGATTATCCGCTGACGACTCATTGCACACCACACTCCTACTTTCTGATCGTGGAGAGGCACTGGGTGCAATGCATGTGGATTTGCATCACTCCAAAGACGATCATTCTGCCTATTCACGTACCCAGACAAATGGAACCATGCTTCATCTGTGAAGAAAGTGAAATCAAGGATTTCCTCACCTTCTTGGGCTAGAAAATTATCAAACCACATACAATAATTAATTCTGGATTGGTGATCTAATTCTTTTAATTGAGGAACGACGGAAAATTTGTACGGATGTAACTTTAATTTTTTTTTCAGAACTCTATGAACAGTAATGCTTGATTTGTGTACTTGTTGAGCCAGCTTTCTTATTGATTTGCCAGGACTCATTAGAATGCTGTCTTGGATGTTGAGAGATGTTACTTCAAGAACAGATGGTCTACCAGGACGGCTAACATCATGTACACTACCGGTGTTTTGAAATTTGATTATTAAATTACTCACAGTATTTCGATGAGGCACTGGTGTATCAGGAAATCTATTCACAAATTGTTCAACAACCCCATTCGAATACTTGCCGCCGTTACGGAACACATGCTCCACTATAAATACTCTTTCTTCAATCGTTAACACCATTGTAAGCCAGATCTATCATGTAGCAGTGATGTTTAAATGAACACGTAAATGGTGCTTGAACTATTACGTCATACATAGATACAATTTAGGTGCGTAATTATTTCAACAACAAAAAATGCACAGTCATTAAAGAGACACCCTATATATATATTGACACATATACGCATACACACATGCATATACATATACATACAGCTACACCCATACGCGTGCGTTCACACACATGTGAAAATGTGGCATGACACCAGAAGTGTCCACACCGATGGTTCGTGTACATACACAAAGTAGAAAGAGAAAGAATAGACCAGAAAAATAACGAGTACTCGAAAGAGGGAAAAGTGAGATGTCTCAGAGTTGGGTTCACTAAGAACATGCAATTGCTAAGGTACCGTGTAGTGCAGGTGGAAAAGGTAACGCCTTGCACAAAAGTAAGCAGGCCAGACAAAAGAGATATAGGTGACACCGAAGTATCGCAGTGTGGTGTAAGTAGAGGAGAGCTGTGAATAGCATAGCATATACATATACTAATGTGCACATACATGGGCAGAAGAGTAGAATATGCAATCTTTTGACCTTTCGAGCCGTAACCGGCCCATAGGGCGTAGACCAAGATACACCTTCTCCTATATGAATTTTTGTTCTAGCAGTTTTCTTTTAAAGATATTTTATCAAATCTCGCCATATGTCTCTGTTCTGTGCAAGCAGTTCTATCTCATTGAGGGAGCCGATTCCTGCTGCTCTTGCCTCTCTCATCAATGTTCTTCTCAGTGTCTCCCTGGGTCTTCCTCTTTTTCTTTTACCTGTTGTTTCCCATATGAGGGATTGCTTTGCTATTCGATTATTATCTCTTCTCATCGAATTGCAATAGCGAAGGAGAAATCATAGGAAAATTATGTATACGCGTGTAATACAATCATACCTCGTGGGGTCAGCAAACCCAATTTGGATTATAAGGCTATTCTCCAAGGCGAAACGGCTGCGGTCGCCGGAGTGCAAAGGATGATACCAGTGATACGGGTGTTGTTTTTGTCCATCTGGTTTGAGGAATTGAAATGAGACGCCACTGGAGTGCCAGTATTCTGTTAAACATTCCGAAGGTGTTCATAAAATCTTCCGCTAAACGTTTCCAGATTTGCTAATATAAATCATGTGACATCGTTGCTATATGATGGCATAAAAGATGGTGCGGGACACACATGTGAAACCATCATTGATCTCGAAACGTCCGTTAGGGAATAAGGCAGAGTCGGTGCGGAGTCTATGCCACATAAGTAGAAGTGATACAGTTAGGTCCACAGGGAACCGTACCCAAGTGTTTGTGGTCGGAGAGAGGAAGACGGCTTCTAACCAGAATATCTCTCAAATTCCTGTTGCTTTTGAAGGCGACTATGGGGGGATCACGGAAAAGTAGACGAGTGGTGGGTTCAGAGTGGAGGATGGAACGGTAACAGTTGCAGCAGTTAAGTTGTGAGGATGATAGGTGAGGGTAAGTAATGGTCTCTGGGGGGGGGGCGGTTGGAAGGAGTGAGTGCCTCGGGACTAGAAATAAGGAGGACCCGTTTGAAGACAGACTTGAGGATTGAATATGGATAAAGCTGGCGGCTAAAGAAACCTAACATGAGGTGAGCCTGTTGGAGGAAATATGGTCGCTCGGGCTGATATGACGAAGATGCAATAACTATTAAAACGGAATCGAATCGAATCACTCATCAATCGAATTGAATGTGATGAAATATAGAGAGGAGTCAAATCTGAAACAAGTGCAGCACTTCAAATACTTAGGTAAAATAACATCAGACGTAAGATGCACCATAGAAATGTAAAAAAAAAAAATAATACTACAGGTCATAGTAGCATTTTAGAAAATGAAAAAAAGCAGCTTACGCAACAATTATTTATTAAACGAAGTGAGAAAAAGAAAAAGTGTCAATCGATGCTATATAGAGTTAATTCTGGTCTATGAAAGTGAATCATAGCCAGTCAACAAACAAATAAAAAGACGCCACAAGAATAATAAAATAAAGAAGCCACAGTGATGGGATTTCTAACAATAATGTTGAGAGTTTCCTAGATAGCTAAAATAACTAACGAGTAAATTCTCACAATCTCCTGTGTGTTACCGGGGCCTCATTATGAGGGAAGTAAAGAATAGTAACAATGTGACCTTCCAGTCGTAAGAGACGACTAAGGAGGTTGGTCGATGGCTTGACAAGCTGTCATTGTAAAAAGTATTGTTTTGGAAACAGAGCCATTAGTTTTGGAAGCAGTGATCTCTGCAATATGTGCCATTTTGGCACGCAAGGTTTCTGTTTTTTTGAGATTGTGATTCTGCCCTATGTGCCATCTTCGGCTCGAAAGGACAATAGATAGATAGATAGAAATTCTCAATAAAGACAACTCAAAATAAGAGCTCTTAAAATACAGCAAAAAGAAACAATTAACATTGTCGGGTACATTATGAGAGGAGGAGATTTGGAATACTTGGTTACAGCTGAGAACATAAATACATAAAATACAGAGAACAAGAGATCGCGGACGACAAAGAGAAAAGATACTAGAAAATGTGGCATAGTGACACTTTAAACAGTCAACAACAAAGTTGATACGATGCTCTAAGGTCAGAGAATTGTGAATTTACATGATCATCCACGCCAGCCGATGTGGTACTCGATGTTGATGAGCATGAAAACTGTGTTTATTTTTTATTTTTTTTCCTGGCTTTATAAAGGTTTTTTGTGGCTTAAATAAACATAAAATGTACAGAAACATTGTCTCAATGTTTTAGTTGAAAGGAACGATCTGATAAAAGGTAGTCAGATAAGTGCTAGTTGGTAATGGTGACTTGATTATTTGTAGGCGAGTAAAGTACTTTATTGAGCTTCATATTTTTGTCTATTATTTCTTGTCCATGAAATCCTACATAATATTGTTCTCTTTGTAACATCGTTCTCTCTTTCAAACAAAAGGGTTAATATAATTTGTACAAGTTGGCCATGTTTGATCTAAACATTACCACATCACAAAATATGAGGTGGGTTGGTTTTAGGAGGGAGATGGCGCTTGTTTTAACATGTTGAAATCCCTAACTCGGGGCATCAGATTTGATCAGATTGTCTACTTTGTTAGTTTAAGCTTTCTTGGAGCTGCTGAAGGTAATTTGTTGACAACAGCTCTAGGTCTAGATGAGTGCTGCGAGCTGTGACTGTGAGGTACCATAAGATATGATGAGTCAGTAATGTAATTATTGTTTGTTGATGGATCTCGATTTTGTTTGTCCATATTACCAGCACTAGATCCAAACTGAATGCTCGTAGTAGCTTTATTTTTCCAAACCTTCAACAAATGACAAAATGTGTTGACTAATGTTCCCATAACTCGCTGGTTGCTCGCTACCTATCTCGTCCTTGCAAAATGGTGTTTCTAATTGAATTCGTTGTATTTTAAACTGTTGCTGTCTGAATGCCTCACGTCATTCGTAGCAGTGTTGGTTTCAACATCCAATCATTAAAAACCTTCAGAACCTCTTTGTTCATGTCTGTCATCCCCACCACAGTCACAACTGAGAAAAGCTTATCAACTCTTGCATCGTCACAAGCCCCCGCGTTAGTTGAAAAAAAATATGCACACGAGTTTTTTTTTTTAGGTTTTAAGTTTCTATATACGTCACCAGAAATGTTTATTTTAGAATTTTTCGTTCAAGTTTTCTTGTGTCCTTTGTTGCTGTATTTATTCACTGTACCAACGGACTTGAAATCATTGGAGGTGATTCTTCGTAGTTGTCCACGATTTGTATGTAAGTTTCAGCCTCCATTTTGGGAATATCTCTGAATATGTGACAAGTTGGTATCACAATTAAAACATTATCTAGCACCGCACGTGTGTTATAATGTTCGTTTACATCAGCTTTTTCTTTTCCGTTGCTGAAATCCAAGTTATCATTATCGACTTTAATTCCTGGATCTGCCTTTTGCTGTATTATTGTTTCTTCCTTTTCGCTTTCATTGTCAGTTGAGCTAGATTCTGATTTAGATTTTCCACCGTCAGAGTTGTCTATGACCTTCTCTGCAGGATGAGTACCTTGAATAGACAGTCTACTGCACTTTTGGACTGCATGACTTCTCTTTCGATTAGTTGTGTCTGTGGTGGTTAGACTTTGTCCAATAAAACCAAGCATCTCTGTTTGTATTGAAATGAAGGTTGGTCGCAATCTGGCATTTTTGGCCCAGCACTGCGTCATCAAATGATACCTGGAACAAAAATTAGATTACATTAAACTTAAAACTTAAAACTTAATTGATTTCTTTAATGCCGTCGTTATAAACATAATTGTTATGTATTTTTGCTTCTTCAGTTCTAACAGAAATTAATATTTGACAGAGCAGGTAATGGCTGATGACTATGTTAATTCAGTAGTGTTGTAACTTGTAACGTAACGCATACTATATGCACGACGTTAACTAATAGCTTATATGAGAAATGTTCAACTTGATAAACATAGAGAAACCTAGAAATAAAACGCATGAACACCCTGTTATTGTAAAAGGAATATATTAGTTGTTGTGACTCAACATCATTACGTGCCGTTTCCGCATCGAAGGTTGGCTACCATGGAGCACCATTCCACTCTGTCTCTTGCTTTAATGGTGCAGATTGTCATAGGTTGACTTGTCCATCTTTTGATGTTACTCGTCTATGTTATGTCGTGTATTATTTGTTAATTCTAATTACTTTGTCGAAAAAAAACATTGTTGTAGGCCTACTTCTTATTCTTGTAAATTGTCCCTGATCATGGGTTGGCGATGAAGTTAGTTTTGGAAATTAAACAAAATGTTCAACAAATTTGTAATGCTTTAACTGCTAATACTTTTTTGAGATTTAATTTCTAAATATACAGCAAACTTTAGTGCGAAAATATTACTTCACTGTTAATACTCATGACAAAGTAGTAATATCTGTTCGGTTTTTTTATATTTCTCTAATATTTCCACAAGTTAGTTCCCATGGATAACATTTTAAAAATGTAATCGTTTATGTTGAAACAATTCAGTTCCTATGAAAAGTCGTTCCAAAAAAAATGGAACAATTACATAAGTTCCCAATACATCAGAATAGTAGTTTTGAATATTCTGACAAGAGGCAATCACTTTCTGAAACAAACGTAGGCAATATAGTTAGAAAATCTTCAACATTCTATCAACGTGGCACTGAAGAAGTCAGCAGAAGAAATGAGAGACAGAACTTTAAACATGAGTAGACTGACCATGAGTAAATTGACAATCACGAAGGTACAGACTTTCATTAATGGATGCTTGCGCAGAATAAAGGGATGGAAATGGCAGGACA
This sequence comes from Megaustenia siamemsis, assembly GCA_032433765.1. NCBI lineage: Eukaryota > Metazoa > Mollusca > Gastropoda > Stylommatophora > Ariophantidae > Megaustenia > Megaustenia siamemsis. The sequence continues at coordinate 69,460,945 of JAVIAB010000125.1, read as the reverse complement.
AAGTCACTAACGTGGAATTATGGAAATGTACCGGTCAAATACCAGTGGATAAAGAAATACAGCGAAGACGATGGCGATGGATAGGACACACACTACGGAAACCAACTGAGAGTATTACACAACAGGCCCTTTTTTGGAATCCCCAGGGGAAAAGACAAAGAGGAAGACCAAGGAATTCTTGGAGAAGACAGATTGAAGCAGAGATGAAGATGATGGGGAAGACATGGAATGATCTTAAAAGAATTGCAAAAAACAGAACGACTTGGAAAGTGTTTGTTGAAGACCTATGCTCCACTGGGAGCTAAAAGGTAGAAGAAGAAGACTGACCATATTACCGGGCGCTTTCAGCGGAATAGTGCCGTTTGTTCTTGTCTCTCGTAGTCGCGTTCATTAAAAATAAACAATTTTTATTCCGTTATTAGTAATAAAAAGTAAACTCTAAAATTATTTTAACATTGATCAAGTAGACTGATATGAACTGTAACTTATAATCATATATCCCTGTCATTTATAACTAGCTTGTACCCACAGTACTCACGATACTCACAGTCGATTCGCGTTGGAGAACCGACTCATATCCCGTTTTGGGACTCTCCAACCGAGAAGATTAAACTCTTTTCACTCGTTTCTTTAATCTGCTTAAAACCATTGTATGTTAGTTTTTAAAAAAATAAAATAAAATAGCTTCTCGAAGCTGCTGTAGCTTTATAAATTTAGGTCTGGAATAATGTTATATATTTAGAAAAGTTCTTCTTTACAACGTCCTACTGCTTTTATACTATCTTCCATTGCTTATAAGTTATTTTATTGTTTTCCTTTGGTAATATTTGAATTATAAAGCCTTGTTTTAATTGTAAGATTACATATACATTTTCATTGCCTGGGTCTTTGATTGCAAAACTATAGAACCAAATGAATGTAAACACATGCACAATAAAATACATTCATTGAATCAACATAAACAAATAAATCGTCTTCGCTCATTCCTCACTTGCGTTTCAGCGTCGACGGGGTTGGGGGGGGGGGGGAAATAATGTTATGCTAAAGTGTTGAAGAAAGTAAAATTTTTTTGGTCTAATTCTCTGATCATGGAAATTGAAACGTGCTTCAGGGTCAACTCAGAGTGCAAAGACTGGTTTCTTGGATAATCCAATGAGACACATAAAAGCAGTTGTTTGTTCAGCAGTGTGACTTTTCATTCAATGGATCGAATTCGAGAATATCCATCGACCATCACCATTATCTATTTAACCCAGCACTTTGTTCTTGTTGTCCTGTAGTGTAGATCACTTTCGTCTGTTATCAGCTCAAATAAAGTTATTCATCATCATCATGTACCATACCGGTTGGCGTAGGCGATCATCTCCTTCCACATTCTTCTATCTACAGTGCATCGTATCAGTTCTGTTGTTGACTGTTTTCCATGCCATGACACCAAGCTATCCAGTATTTTCTCTCTTTATCGTCCACAATCTCTCTTTCCTTTTATTTTTCCAGTTGCAACGAAATATTCCAACTTTCCTCTTCTCATGATGTGCCTGAAAAATGTTGATTGTTTCTTTCTGATGTTTTATAGGAGCTGCCTTTTTGTGTTGGCCTCTTTGAGAACTTCCTCATTGGTCTTTTTAGCTGTCCAGGGAACTTTCAACATTCTTCTGCGAAATTCCATCTCTGTGGCCTGTAACGTCTTTTCATTTGTTTGTCTACTGTTCATGATTTGCTTCCATAGGTCAGAATTCGTTCTATATAGCACCGATGAACTCTCTTTCTCATTTCTATTGACATAGATTTGTTGCATAAGATATTTTTTATTTTCTGAAATACTATTTTGGCCTGAGCTATTCTGCTTTTTATTCCCGTGGTGCATCTTCCATCTGATGTTATTATTGTGCACACGTATTTGACGCGTTGCACTTGTTTCAAATTTGTCCTGTTTATTTTTTTGCTGCACGCTAGTGATGATTGTTTCTTCGATATGACCATTACTTCTGTTTTATTACTATTCAGCCTGAGAACTTTCTTGATGCTTTCTTTAACTATTGTGTCTATCATTTCTTATAGTTCATTCTCTGTCTAAAGTTATTACAGGTATCAAATTTCATATATCTAGAAGGCTTATATCTGGTCTCTAATCAATTCGCTATCCCGAGGGTGTATAAGCTTTGGTGAGCGCAAGTGTAACTTTAAGAAATATACTTATCGTTCATTTTCACGTTTCTTTTAAGAAATGTAAATATAGTTAATTTTCACGTTTCTTTCATATATAAATGTGTGTGTGTGTGTTGCTTTCGTATGTTTATGCAATGTCGGTCTTTATGTCTTTGTGGCTAATTTGAAATATCAATAAGACGTTAATTCACGTCACGATCTTTTTCCAGCAGTGTTCAATTTTGGTTCGTTATTCTCCTCCCCAACACCTTTTACCACACCGCTCTCATCCAGCAAAATCCGCCTTAAAATTACTAAAAACCATTAAAATACAAAAATATGTAACAACATTATTATTCCACTGACAATTTTGGTTCGACGATTACATTAATCTTCTATCCTTACCACACCGTCACCATCTTGCACATACCAATCTGCCCCTAAAATCCAGTAAAATCTAATTAAGTTTTTACGATCACCTTGATTATTCTACTTTCCATCTCTTTTTACCTCTTTCCCACTACCCTAACAGCTCTCACTACCACCAACCTCCAACGCTCGACTCCACTATTATATATATCGCTCTATCTTTCATGCGGTGTTTACCAATGAAATCCCGTAATATTTTCTTTTCACGGTTAGTTTTGGTTCGCTCCACCAACTTTTACAACACAGCCCCCACCAACATACACCACCATGTTTTTCCATTGGTCAATTTTGGTCTTTATTCTTCTAATTACAACTTTTCCGTTGGTCTATTTTGGTTTGGTTCACTTTGTACCACACCACCAATCTGCAACCCCCAGACAAAACCAAGGTCTTCCCATTTCCTATCTACATACTGCGATACCATGATGAACCCATGAGGTGATGCCCATTTGCGTGACTACAATTATCATAGTACACTATTGATATGTTTAATTTGTATAGTTTGTTTGTTATACTTGATGAAGGCTTTTGCTGAAACGTTGTGTTTTGTCTTATCGTCTATTAGTTTGTTCTGCTCCAAACCATTTTATATTATTTTAAATAATTTGTATTACCACGGAGTCGTATAATTTGTCTTGTTCCAAACCAGAATGACGGTTCGAATCATAGTGGGGTAAAATATTTTCTTTTTCTATCTAAACTCACACTCGAATGTCTCGAGCTGATTGGATCAGCGGTTTTTATTTTTCGATCATATAAGTCTCCTCGGTAGACCCCATAAATGGGATAAATGCCGCCATTTTTTAAATTTTTATTTAAATTTTTTTTTTTTTTTTTTTTTTTTTTTAATCGTTTTCTTTGGTACTAGTTCATGGTGAAACACAGTCTTCCTCTCTAAGCTGTAGGTCAAGTTTAAATGTTTTGGTTCCGTCCTTGTATAATAGTGGTAAGCTCAATATGTTTAAGTAATAAAAATCTTTTACATTAACTAATTTTTTTTTTACCAACAAAGAATATTACAAAAGTTACATCATTACCGCCTTTGTCATCCCGTTGTCCCCATATTAAACAAATATAGCTATATTTGGGGCTGCGGGAACTATGGGTAAAAAAAAAAAGTAAAGAGCCCCCGTCACGCCAAGTGGCGTATAGGGAATATGGTGTTAGTGACCATACATTTTACAGACCTTCAGCACATGATTTTGGGGGTAATGTGGTCGGTATTACGCCCGTGCCGCTTTTCTTTCCCAGAAAAAAACATCCGGTACCCATTTAAGGCTGGGTGAACCTGGAAGTTGTCAGTTGGGATCGAACCCTACCTCTTGTCCTTTGTAGTCCCGTTCACTAAGCACTGAGCTATCGCGGCTCCCTTGGGAACTATGGGTACTTACACCATAATATCAAATGAGGATTTTAAATTTTAGAACAGAAATCATTATTATATATGAGAGTATATAAATTGGGATACTCACAGTTCATCAGGACAGAAATAAGGTGGCGCCAGTCGGCGATAACGAAGGAAGTCGACAACGTCCCAGCCATTGACACCAGGATATGGTGTGACACCTCTAGACAATAGCTCCCAGAGCACCACACCAAATGACCACTGAAATAAAGTGAGATTGACAATATTAAACCCATCTTGTAAAATGAATCCAAACACGAAGAGCTTCTAACAAACAAAAGTCTGCGAATTCTTAAGCACTGGGTGAGTGTATGTTTCACAGTGTGGCCATATTTAACATAAACATACAAAATATGTGTCCTATAGCTTTTTTGATAAATATAATGGCAAAGTCGTATATGACATATGTGTTACTTCTGAATAAATTACTATTCGTCAATGTGGGATATACCGTTCATCATCAAGTACCGGGCCTACTGGCGTAGGTGATCATGTCTCTCCACAATTTTCGATCTCGGCAGCTATTTATCATTTCTGTTGTTGACCTTCTGCCAAGCCATTTTCTTAAGCTGTCTGTTATTTTTTCTCTTTGCTTCCCTCTATCTCTTCGTCCCTCAGTTTTTCAAGTTGTTACAATATATTCCAGTTGTTCTCTTCTCATTACAAGGCCAAAAAAAATGATGATTGTTTCTTCCTAATATTGGAAATTAGTTCTCTTTTTGCTTTGACCTCTTTCAGAACGTTAATTACTCTACTTAGCTGTCTATGATACTCTCAACATTCTTCTGTAAAACCACATTTCTACAGTCCCCAGTGAATTTCTTGTCTCTATTGTTGTGGCGATTCATGATTGTACAAAGAAATTACGACGGTGGTTTTCTTTTGCCTTCTGTCGATTTGTTTACGGTTGGCTCCGCTAGCCTTTGACTAAAACGTCTCACCCAAAAAATAGTGGGGCTGTTTTATTTCGGGGCACCTTCCCTTAGCCTTTTACTCTCCCGAGCATACCTGCAAGGCAGCAGGGCAGCCACAGGTTGTACTGTTTACTGCATACAGTAGCAGGTAAAATTACCTGACCTGACATGTATGTATATACCGTTAGTAAGTGCAAATATTTATTACGGTTATACACTTCTTTTTTCTATAGATCTTTCATTTTTATGTTTATTATGTTATTTAAATGCATGTCTTTACCTCTGAAGTGCTGGAATTGTAATCCTCTTTTTTGTTTATAATAATACATCCGGGATTTTGCGATATTAATTAATTAGGTTGACTTTTAAAAGACACCCCAACTTTTATTTTTTGATCAGTCATTTATCTTTGGGATAATCACATTTTCTTTCGATGCAGGAAAAGTTAAGTATTCCAAACGACTATTCTCCGCATAAGCTGAACACATCTGGACTGTCTTTTTATACTTTGTGTTATAATCTACCTCTTCACTTTGCTTCTTCCTCTTTTAGCATTTCTTCATTTTGTTTCTTTCCTGTCGACAGTGCATTCGACATTCCTCTTAACATCAACAACTCAACTGATTCTACCCGACATGGGATGTCTTTGCTCACTGCCCTTGATTTGCAACCACACATCAGCACTGATTTAATTTAACACTGTAATACTTCTCTAACTATAATCTTAGATAAATCAACTATAATTGATTGGCTTGATTCTCTCTCTCTCTCTCTCTCTCTCTCTCTCTCTCTCTCTCTCTCTCTCTCTCTCTAATATGTTTATCCTGCTATCTCCGTTATCTGTCGAAATTGCCACATGAGAGGCGTCAATATAAATATTTAACTACATAATCACTTGTAACAACCTCACATAATAAGCTCAGATATTACATGCTCATACATCATCATCATCATCATCATAGAGAGCCGTCTCCGCATCGAAGGTTGGCTACTGTGGAGCGCCATTCCACTCTGTATTTTGCTTTGATGGTGCAGATTGTCATAGAATGTAATTCAAAAGCAAGTTTCTTCACAATCTAAATCTAATGTTCCTAGAAGCTATCCACATCACACGTTCTCAGCTCTCCTCTAATAATTATTATAATGCCTCACGTCCAATCGACATGATCTCTATAGTAGCACAGTCTATTCAATATTTCATTAACTACTGTCTCATTGTTTAATTGCCATAACACTATTCTCTCTACTGCCTTATGACCTATGTCCGCATCATATTTTAACGCTGCTATCTTCTGAATCAAGCATCAGCTGCGAGATTTTTGTTCTAAGACATTTCGTCTTCATCATACATAGTTCTAAGTATAATCTAACATAACATCTACTTCTCTGAGAGTTTCTCCACTGGATAGTTCAGGCCTGCTGCAACCATAACCTTTCTCACTACGCAACCCTCTAGAAGTCTATTCTTGACAACCCTGTCGCTTCTACATCCAGCCGCCAAATGCCCCCCTCCCCTAAATGTAGTCTTTGTTTCAGTAAATAGCAAGTGCACTCTCGAGATTCACGATTTTATCTACCTGATCTACTTGAGTATTAACTCATCATCTTTCTTTGTCTCCCAAAAGACATACCACACAAGACCACCTTATCTAAAATGGTTATTTCTTTTCATGTAAGAAAATACTTCTTTCCTTTCTCGTTAACATATATGGTCGTCTCCCCTTCTTTCCACGTGAGATAACTCTTCTTATTTTCTTACTCGTTAATACTATAAACGCTATTTATTACCACTCTTAGTAATGTTGACTAAAACAGTTGTTAGTCCAAGGTTTGTGTATCTCACGGGGCCTAAACGTAAGATAATGCACATAAGCTGAAAATTATAATTCATAACTTCTCAATGTCCCCAGAAATAAGTGAGGAACAATGCGGATTTGTGGAAGGGAAGGGCATCAATAATGCAATATGCATCTTAAGTAAATTTATAGAAAGATCTATAGACGTAAAGAAAGATCAATATATGTGCTTTATAGACTACACAAAAGCATTTGACAAGGTAAAGTATGTGGGGGAAAATCAATAAATTAAACATTTATGGCGAGGATCTGCTAATCATTAAAAACATGTACTGGCAACAAACAACAGCTATACGAATTAACAACCAAACAGGACAATTTTAATACATAAAACAAGGAGTCAGACAAGGTTGTGTTCTGTCGCCGGATTTGTTTTCACTTTACATCGAACATATTATGAAATCTATAGTAGACAAAAAAAGGAAACACTCTGCTTGCTGTAAACTACGATTCAACACAACTTAAACCAATTTAATGATCAGGAAAAGGTGTAAATGATATACGAATGTAAAGGAAGAGCTAGACTGCCACCACCACCATCACCATCACCACTACCTTGTCCTTGAACGACACTAATTATTTTTTTATGGCCCATGTTTGTTTTAAAGAGAACATGTCTGAGATATAAATATTGTTGAGATCAATTATATCCATCACTGTGACTGGCAGGTATCGGCTTTCTTACTAGGATCAAGAGGCTTACCCAGGACATGGACTTATTGCGAGATACACTGCCCACTGTAGGTCCTGTGGAAAGTTGATGGTAATAAAGGAATAGCAATTATAAAAAAAGAGGAAGAAGAAAAAAGTGGTATTGTGACAGCTTTACGTGGTAATGGACAAAACAAAAGTCGACGTTTCGGCCAAGTAGGCCTTCAGCAGGAACAACAAACAACACAAATATATATATATATATATATAAGGATATGTAAACAAATTTAAATACATGGCGATAAAATGCTGGATACTCAAAAAAAGAAATAAAAAAGGGATCACTTCCCTGTGTTCCACAGCGTGGTCAGCTGTTGAATAGCTAAAATAAGAAAGCGGGATGACCAACTATATATCTCACTGACCAGGCAGTCAAGCGATATTACGGAACGGAAGGGTTCTAAAAATGATGACCAACTATATATCTACCTATTATCATCAGCTTTACAGCAACTTTGTATCTCTACGCATCTTGGTGCGTCTTGATGCCTTAACTTCTTTAATGAAAGAATACCAGCATATGAAGTGTGTTTGATTATTTTGATAGTTAGATTAGTTTGATTTGACTGTTCTAAGTGTTTTCTTCGACTCGAAAGAACTAACTATATAAATAACTTATTAAATGAATTAATTAATAATTCAACCAGCAGTAAACATTACAACTGGTACTCACTACATCTGACTTGGAGCTATATGTCCCTTGTTCAATGCTCTCTACAGCCATCCACTTGAGTGGAAGCCTCTTCTTGTTATCACTTGTATAATATCCTTGCTCGTAAATATCTCGACACATGCCAAAGTCAGCAACCTTGACCCGGTGTAGTTCGTCCAACCTTTGACCATATTAAGATAAACAATACCAATTTTCTCGGATAAGTAAAACATTAACTTCGTCATGTTCTTCAGATAGGTAAACACTATATAACTATAACCTTTGTTGATTAATATATCATCACACATGAGTGCATTGGCGTTCATTTCATTTATAGTAATTTTATTTTAGTAATTCTTTACATATAACATTCATTTTTGTTGTTGTTGCTTACCTGCCTGTTTTTTATACTCCCTTCCTCAGCTTCTTTCATCCCCTAACATTACTTTTCTATCTTTGCGTTTACTTTTCAGGCCCTCCTTTGTAAGTCTTTGTTGATTTTATACGAATACTTAAATAAAAATTATTGGAAACATTGCACAACCCATGTTGTATATTACATTGCATGTAACGTTTTAAATTTAAATAGCTAGGATCACGTTACCGAATAGGGGTCATTACTGACAAGGAGACTGCCAAAAGTTTATTTGATGTTCGCTGAGATTGTTTTTTAAAGGAAATTTCCACTTTGATATTTTCAAAACATTTATATTTTAATATTACGGTAGTTAAAGGTCGCAGGTTATTTCATTATTAGAACAGGGGTTTGCACTTGCTCAGACATAGCGTTCGTGACGTGGAAAATATTCGGAAATTTTGATCTACGATAATTTTACCTAAAACAGAAAAAAAAAATCAAAATCTTAATTCTTAAATATCATAAAAATCATTAGTACATTGAAACTGATAAGGGGAAAATGAACTATTTTAGAATGAAAATAATAAACTTACTAAAAAAAAAATATATATATATATAATATATATATATATATATAATATATATGGGTGTTCGTAAAGTCTTACTACACTTTGTATATAGAACACATCTGAAAAAAAATATAAGTCAATGAAAAAAAATGTGCTTTAAAAAGTCATTAAATTAGTAACAATAGTTACTGCTATGGTCTAATGCTGAATTGAGCAATCTGGAAAGTGCCAATATAATATTCATTGCAAAAGGTGTTAGAAATGTCCACCACAGGCTTCAAGACATGAATGTACACGTCTCTTCATATTGTCAAATACCTTCTGTATCGTGTCTATTGCTATTTCTTGAATGGTAATCTGATTGATTCTTCCTGGTCCTCAATTGTGCTTGCATTATTTTTGAAAAACATTTCCTTTCAAGAAACCCCACAGATAATAATCTAATGGAGTTAGAAATTGAGAACGAGCAGGTCAAATTCCACATGATATTTTGCGATTTGCGAACATTTCTTTACAAAAAATGCAGTGATGCTCTCTAGCCGTGTGTGTAGTTGTACCATCATGCTGGAACCACACTTCTTCAATTTCATGTTCATTCAGCTGTTCTACAAAAAGGTTCCAATATGTCAGTACGGTACCGATAGGCATTAATAGTGTTGTTGAAGAAAATTGGTCCAATTAAACGTTTTCGACTGACGGTACGCAATACCCCAATTTTTGCATCGTGTGGAGGCACTTCATGAAATGTATTGGAATTAAAACTGCTCCAAATATGATAATTTTGGCTATTAACACATCCAGATAGATGAAACCATGCCTCAGTTGAGAAGAATTTTACATCAAGAATCGCTTCGTTTTCTTCAGCTAAAACTGATTGAAACCACGTGCAGTTGTTGACCCGATATTGATAGTCACACTCTTTTAGCTCAGACACAACAGAAATCCTGCACGGATACAAATGTAACCAGTCTTTCAGAATGTGTGCGTTGTGCCCACTGATACGTTCACTTGTTGCTACAATTTCCAAAAGGACTTCCTCGGAGTTTTCAAGATTATGTCTTGGATATCTGGACATTTTTGTCTCCGGGCACAGCAGGATGGCGGAGCATATTCCACATTTTCTGTAGCACGAACATTATTTAACAAATTTCTAACCGTAATGCGATGATGAGGAGGTTGTTTATCAGGAAATTTTGCTATAAATCTTTGAACAACTATCCGTATGTATCGACCGCCATTTCGAAAGTAACCGCTACGTTACTACTGATTAATACGATTGCTTTGAACACATGTTTGTACAATTACTGTACAATGCAATATTGCTTCCGTACAAAAATGCAATGCTCATTTCCATACGTCTATTTTGAATCTCGTATTTGTCTCAATCTTGCAGTGTCAAATTTTATTGAAAGACTCACTCAACGAGACAACACCGAAGTTCTACTTGCAGGCTTTCAAACAAATAATAAACAAGTTATTAATCAAATTATAGAAGTGTACTTTTTTGTTGCGAATTTGTCTCTACGTAAGTTTAGGAATAAATGAGTGTCAATACTACAGAAGAGGTAAAGAATAGTGACACTGGGACCTTCCAGACATGTCGTAAGAGGCGACTAAGGAGATTGATCGATGGCTTGACAAGCTGTCATTGTAAAAAGTATTGTTATGGAAATAGCGCCATAGATTTTAGAGCAGTGATCTCTGCAATATGTGCCCTTTTGGCACGCAAGGTTTCTGTTTTTGAGATTGTGGTTCTGTCCTATGTGCCGTCTTCGGCTCGAAAGGACAATAGATAGATAGATACTATAGAAACTCATTTATTCCTAAATATCAAATAGGCACACCAGGCCGCGTTAAACCTGAGTGCGTGGGTGAGCATACAAACATACACATGTCTTTTACAAGTTCCTGGGTAACAAACAAAACAAGTATTTGCTGATTTTATTGTTCTTGTATTATGTACTGACATTGTTCAAACGCATAAAGCAAAGCAGGCAGCCTGTTGGCGCTTGTCCTCACTACCAATGTCAGGTTGCTTTGTTTCATTAACTTTTCTATGTTGAAAAAACATAAATTAATGAGATCTGTAAATTCAACTCACAGAACACCAACATAACTATAGACAGGAGACAATTAAAACTTGTGAAGGAATGTAAATACCTGGTAAGTCTAGTGACAAGCAACAATTCACAAGGAGCAGAAAAAAGTTTCTAGATGCAACAAAGTTTGTCAAATCATCGGACAAATGTTACCATGGTATTCTAACAAGAAAATAACTCTAGAGGCAAAGCAGACACTCTACAACTCAGTCTTCATCTTAACATTGTACTACCAATGCCAGACCTGGACGCTAGCTACAAGAACAATAACAATAACCACCACCAAAATGAAATGAGTTTAACGCGGGACAAGAAACAGCATCAGAGACAAGATCAAAGATGAGGACCTGAGACAAAAGCAATTCGCTTAAAATGATTCACTCCGTTGAATACGTAAAGAAACAACAGATAAAATGGATTGGTTCCGCGATAGGACAGAAAGATCAAAACACAATACAACTAACTTTTAATAAACGTAGCGAGAAAACCAGACTTAAGAGTCGACAAAAAAAAGATGGATAGATGGAATATTAGAAACACTAGGAAATATAAAAACAGGAGAAGTCAAAAGGGATGAGAAAAAAGATTGTGTACTATATCTCCCCTCGGCACTGAAAAGCAAATGAGGAAAGAAAGAGGAATATAAAGAAGTAAACTCAAAAGAAATGTTAAAACGTTGCTATAATTAAAGTGACTGGGCAACACTCACATGCAGTTTCTTGCTGCTAGGTCCCTGTGTACTATCTTGAGTTTACTAAGGTAAGCCATGCCACTTGCGATGTCTGCTCCAAACTTGATGACATCATGCAATTTCAAACTCTATGTCATAGAATATAATAGGTCATTATTAGTTTATTTTTCCTAGATTTTCATCTTGTTAGAAAAAGACAGGAATAATTACAATTGATAGATACGCAGAGAAACAACAGATTACATTTTTTGACACCTGATAAAACATAACGATCAAAATATGAGAAAACGAGCCATCAACAAACGCTACCAGAGCACAAGTAGCAAGGACCGACCTAGAAAATGATGGACTGAGATTATTAGAAACGCTAGAAAACAAAATAGCATGAGAGGTCAAGAGAATAACAAAGTGCCTCAGTTTGCATCTACCCTCTAGAATGCAAATGTGAACGAAAACAAGAAAGAAAAGAAGAGCAACACTTTCTGGTCTATTAGAAAACAGTCACACATATTGATAATAGATTTAAACATAAGTATGTCCTTAAAATAATCATGATCTCCTGATATGTATGAATTGAAGATATTTCATTTGAACATAGTGATATGAACAATTCTCCTCTAGCTGTATTCATGTACACGATGGACAGTTGTTAACGAACAAGAACTTTGTTCGAAATATTCCATGGAGAAATATGTTTTTAAAAAAAAACCTAATTATCATTTCTGGACACAAGACGATTCCTTAAAAATAACATATCGGGATTTTAACAATCGAGCAGTTTATGATAGAGCAGCACGACATGGCCAATATCAGCTGATTGCACTGTAGAAGAGCAAAGCGACAAATTTCGCACAGCAACACTCGCTCCTACCGCGGGGCACAATGTACACACTGGTCTACCTGACTTATGACTTGCAGCTCATCGTACAGCAAAGGGCTGTAACTACACTTTGCCAAAAGACCCGATTCTGTGTTATCTTCTCCAACTAAGTCCACTGCCATCTTGCAACCTTTGCTTCTGTCTCGACTGTTCTTCTCCAGGTCTACTCCGGTCTTTCAATTTTCCTAGCTCCTAGTGGATTCCATTTAATTGAGTTTTTGTAATATTGATTGGTGGTTTGTGCAGTGTGTGGCCAATCCATCCACATTTCCATTTCTTGATTTCCGTTACAATTGGTATATGGGGGAAAACTTTCTTGGCTAGATACAAGAACAACTTATGAAATATTGAAACGAAATTAGTTATACGCAGACATATGAATAAATACAAAGAAGAGCACGGGTGTTGTCATAAAAGTTATGAATATTATCATCTCAGAAGTTGGAAACTAGCAAGTTTCAGGCAAAGATCAGGTACAAAAGATACAACTATCACTTTTTGAACCCTCTCAGGATAGGAACATGTGATGGAAGTGACTGTGGCGCTAGAAAATGACAACCAAAAGATGTTACCGAAGCGATTGGTGTGTGGTAAACAGCGAGAGCTTATATAATCATTGCCAGTTCCATTTTTGAACAAATGAAATGATAACATCACGACTTGGACTGACCAATGATTTAAGCTTATTTAAACTGACGTCTTTACAAGTGTACGTGGAAGATATCTTTCGGGAGTGTGAGTTTCGGGGGCGCATTGTTTCATTTGTAGATACACAAGTTAGGTGTTGACCTCATTGATTTGAGGTTCTATCATCAGGAGATATCCATGTTGTTTTTTTTGTGTGTATATTTTTGTGTGGAAATAATGTTCCACCTGTAACTAAATTGTATATTAAACCTAATTCTGTTAATCTTTCTCCATTCTGACTTGTAGTATCACAACCTTCTCTCCCCATTACATGTTCCACTCCAGCGTTGTCTTTTCCCACTTTGGCGTTGAAATCTCTAATTACAATTAAAAGATCGTGTTTGGGTATTTTGTTTATAAGTTGTAGTTGGTTATAAAAATCGTCCTTAACTTCATAATCAGCTTCGTTTGTAGGCGCATAACATTGAATAATTGAAAGTTTTCCATATTTTGTTTTGTAGCGTGTTCGTATAAACGGCTATTTACCGGTTCCCATTCTAATAAACTTCTTACACCATTATCTGTCATCATTATGCCTCCTCCTTCACTGTGTTTTCCATCTTCCCTTCCTGAAAAAACTACTATTCTATTATCAACAGAGTTCCTACCAGTTCCTAGCCAGCACATTTCGCTTAATCCTAATATACGTAGGTCGTATCTATCCTTTACCTATCTTTCACTTTAGAGATTTTGCACCATCTTTTCCTGCGTTGTAGGCTGCATTTATTAGAGTAATCGGGATCTTATGGACGCATCCATTGTTGTGTGTGCTACGTCATCACAATGGATGATTGTATATCCCTAAAACGACCTTACTCTAATGGTGAAAGGCGAAGGAGAGTTTTGTTCATGATAATGCAGTACCGGGGTTACTCCCAGAGGTTCATGTTAGTCAGGAGGGATTTATAATTTCACAAATTCACATTGCAGGGAGATCTTAAAGTGTGTTGTTTGATGTGCAGCAGGGATAAACCGACGACTAACTATTTTTCATATGTTCGGAATTGGAGTCAAAATGATGTCCTAACATCATCAGGCACTATACATTTTAAAAAATATGACGATTATTATTATCAGAGGGACGTGAACTTCTGGTCAATATGGTGGATAGGCGGCAGGAACCATTAAAGACTAAGTCTGAAAAGTGTTCCTTGTTGCAATTTCCTCATATTCCAAGTCCGGCTTGACGTAGGAGCTACTGAGTTAAGTACTATGTGCACATTGTGAGCTGTGCGTTTCATCTGTTTTGATCGTGTTTCCATATTCTGATTGTTTACGATGAATGATGATATCGTATGATGGAGAACAGAGGGATGTGTTCACTTTCTGTGCGGTTTCACCTTATGCCTTTTGGCGTATCATGTCCTTCCACAATCTTCTATTTACCATGCATCGAATCAGTTCTGTTGACTGTTTTTCATGCCATGACACCAAGCTATTCAGTATTTTCTCTCTTTGTCGTCCGCGATCTCTCTTTCCCTGTATTTTGTCAGATATAACCAAGTATTCAAACTTTGCTCTTCTTATGATGTGCCCGGAAAATTCCTTTCGTTCATTCTCTGTCTCTTCTCTTAAGACTTGAATGTTTAATAGAAGAATAATGCCTATCGTATCTGCAGGGAAAGCCACAAATGAGCAAATTAACTAAATTATCAGTGACAAACAACTGTGCTTTATGTCTAAGCGAATTTTGTGTAATAAATTATAAATAGGTAACGTTAGACTAAACGTTTCTTCGGCTAACATGTTTCTTGTTACATTGAAATAATTTATGATGTTACAACCATATTAGCTGGGCCTCTCTTTTGTTCATTATTACAATATTAGGAGTAAGTCTAGTATAACTAATGTTAAAACATTATCTGAAGGTGGCCTTTCTGTTACCACTGAGGGGTCTTTAACGAAAGAATGAAGGTCTCCATTATCCATGTATGGAAGGATGACGTATGGAATCCCAGGCTCCTTCTCTGCCAGACCAATCAAGCCCAGCACATGTGGATGTTGGAACGACCTCATGATAACTGCCTCTTGCACAAATCCACGAAGGTCAAGGTTATAGGAAAATGGGTCTGAAAAAAATTTTGATAAATTAGAGAAATATTATTTTTAAGCAACCCTTTATTTCTGCTCATCAGTCATCATTGCAGTCGGGAATTTCACATATCCACTCCACTCATGTCACAGCTCTCATCAAAAAGCGCCAGCTCACATCAAAGCGTCAGCTCTCGTCAAAGCGCCGGCTCTCATCAAAGCGACAGCTCTCATCAAAGCGCCAGCTCTCGTCAAAGCGACAGATCTCATCAAAGCGCCAGCTTTCGTCAAAGTGCCAGCTCTCATCAAAGCGACAGCTCTCAACAAAGCGTCAGCTCTCATCAAAGCGACAGCTCTCATCAAAGCGCCAGCTCTCATCAAAGCGCCAGCTCTCATCAAAGCGACAGCTCTCATCAAAGCGACAGCTCTCGTCAAAGCGCCGGCTCTCATCAAAGCGACAGCTCTCGTCAAAGCGCCGGCTCTCATCAAAGCGACAGCTCTCATCAAAGCGCCAGCTCTCATCAAAGCGACAGCTCTCATCAAAGCGCCAGCTCTCATCAAAGCGACAGCTCTCATCAAAGCGCCAGCTCTCATCAAAGCGCCAGCTCTCATCAAAGCGCCAGCTCTCGTCAAAGCGACAGCTCTCGTCAAAGCGACAGCTCTCATCAAAGCGACAGCTCTCATCAAAGCGACAGCTCTCGTCAAAGCGCCAGCTCTCATCAAAGCGACAGCTCTCATCAAAGCGACAGCTCTCATCAAAGCGACAGCTCTCGTCAAAGCGCTAGCTCTCGTCAAAGCGCCAGCTCTCGTCAAAGCGCCAGCTCTCGTCAAAGCGCCAGCTCTCGTCAAAGCGCCAGCTCTCGTCAAAGCGCCAGCTCTCGTCAAAGCGCCAGCTCTCGTCAAAGCGCCAGCTCTCATCAAAGCGACAGCTCTCGTCAAAGCGACAGCTCTCATCAAAGCGACAGCTCTCATCAAAGCGACAGCTCTCATCAAAGCGCCAGCTCTCATCAAAGCGACAGCTCTCGTCAAAGCGACAGCTCTCATCAAAGCGACAGCTCTCATCAAAGCGACAGCTCTCATCAAAGCGACAGCTCTCGTCAAAGCGCCAGCTCTCATCAAAGCGACAGCTCTCGTCAAAGCGCCAGCTCTCGTCAAAGCGTCAGCTCTCATCAAAGCGTCAGCTCTCATCAAAGCGACAGCTCTCATCAAAGCGACAGCTCTCATCAAAGCGTCAGCTCTCATCAAAGCGACAGCTCTCATCAAAGCGACAGCTCTCGTCAAAGCGACAGCTCTCATCAAAGCGTCAGCTCTCATTAAAGCGCCAGCTCTCATCAAAGCGCCAGTTCTCATCAAAGCATCAGCTCTCATCAAAGCGCCAGCTCTCATCAAAGCATCAGCTCTCATCAAAGCGTCAGCTCTCATCAAAGCGCCAGCTCTCAACAAAGTGTCAGCTCTCATGAAAGCCTCAGCTCTCGTCAAAGCGCCAGCTCTCAACAAAGTGTCAGCTCTCATGAAAGCGCCAGCTCTCATCAAAGCGACAGCTCTCATCAAAGCGACAGCTCTCGTCAAAGCGCTAGCTCTCATCAAAGCGCCAGCTCTCGTCAAAGCGACAGCTCTAGTCAAAGCGTCAGCTCTCATCAAAGCCTCAGCTCTCATCAAAACGACAGCTCTCATCAAAGCGACAGCTCTCATCAAAGCGCCAGCTCTAATCAAAGCGACAGCTCTCGTCAAAGCGCTAGCTCTCATCAAAGCGCCAGCTCTCGTCAAAGCGACAGCTCTCATCAAAGCATCAGCTCTCATCAAAGCCTCAGCTCTCATCAAAACGACAGCTCTCATCAAAGCGACAGCTCTAGTCAAAGCGCTAGCTCTCATCAAAGCGTCAGCTCTCATCAAAGCGCCAGCTCTCATCAAAGCATCAGCTCTCATCAAAGCATCAGCTCTCATCAAAGCATCAGCTCTCATCAAAGCGTCAGCTCTCATCAAAGCGCCAGCTCTCATCAAAGCATCAGCTCTCATCAAAGCATCAGCTCTCATCAAAGCATCAGCTCTCATCAAAGCGCCAGCTCTTATTAAAGCACCAGCTCTCATCAAAGCACCAGCTCTCATCAAAGCATCAGCTCTCATCAAAGCATCAGCTCTCATCAAAGCATCAGCTCTCATCAAAGCCTCAGCTCTCGTCAAAGCGCCAGCTCTCAACAAAGCGCCAGCTCTCGTCAAAGCGCCAGCTCTCGTCAAAGCGCCAGCTCTCGTCAAAGCGTCAGCTCTCATCAAGGCCGCAGCTCTCGTCAAAGCGCCGGCTCTCGTCAAAGCGCCAGCTCTCCTCAAAGCGACGGCTCTCGTCAAAGCGCCGGCTCTCGTCAAAGCGCCAGCTCTCGTCAAAGCGTCAGCTCTCATCAAGGCCGCAGCTCTCGTCAAAGCGCCGGCTCTCCTCAAAGCGACGGCTCTCGTCAAAGCGACGGCTCTCGTCAAAGCGCCAGCTCTCGTCAAAGCGCCAGCTCTCCTCAAAGCGACGGCTCTCGTCAAAGCGACGGCTCTCGTCAAAGCGCCAGCTCTCGTCAAAGCGCCAGCTCTCGTCAAAGCGTCAGCTCTCATCAAGGCCGCAGCTCTCGTCAAAGCGCCAGCTCTCCTCAAAGCGACGGCTCTCGTCAAAGCGACGGCTCTCGTCAAAGCGCCAGCTCTCGTCAAAGCGCCAGCTCTCGTCAAAGCGTCAGCTCTCATCAAGGCCGCAGCTCTCGTCAAAGCGCCGGCTCTCGTCAAAGCGCCAGCTCTCCTCAAAGCGCCGGCTCTCTTCAAAGCGCCGGCTCTCATTAAAGCGTCAGCTCTTGCCAAAGCGCCAGCGCTCTCAAAGCGTCAGCTCTCATCAAAGCGCCAGCTCTCGCCAAAGCGCCAGCTCTCGCCAAAGCGCCAGCTCTCGTCAAAGCACATAGGCAAATTCTGTTGACAAGGTCGACTACAGTGCAGTCCCTATGCGCATAGGGCGACGATTTTAAACAACTTTCATTAAAAATAGTGTACATTGTCAATCCCTTACACCAATTTCATTGAAAACATAAGTTTGAAGCAAACAAAGTAACCGAAAGGGTTTAAACAACTACTTTGGTCTCTGCTAAAACAGGGCGATATGCAGCCATTTTGATTTTGCATTGTCAGTTGGCATTAGCAAAGTCAAACTCCAGTGCAAGCCAAGTCGGCTGAATGGGCGATAATTTCAAACGACATCACCAAAAAGAGAGTGCTCATTCACTTCCAGTTCCAATTCACTTGAATACATCGAAACCCCATAAAACCTGTCAAAAAAAACTGTTTTAGTTTTGATTCTCTATAAATGGACATAGGACAATGACCGTCATCATTCCAGGAAAATGTAAATGACCGAATTGTTTCTATCAGCACATTAGATTACACTCAGAAGCGGTGCAGTTTCCCAGTTGGAGTTTCTGTGTAGCTGATAACCAAAAGTGTCTACTCTTATCATTTTATCTAACATTTTACCTTTGCTTGCATCTTCATCATCATCATTAAGTGCCGTTTCCGCATCGAATTTTGGCTACCATAGAGCGCCATTCGGTTGGCTTACCACGGCAACAGCCGGGGTTCGTACCCTGGCGAGGACACCTGGGTTTTACTAATTCCCTAAAAATTAGTGGGAGCCGCGATAGCTCAGTGGTTAGTGAACTGGACTACTACGGACAAGGGGTAGGGTTCGATCCCAACCGACGGCTCCGGGTTCACCCAGCCTTAAATGGGTACCGGATTTTTTCTGGGAAAGTAAAGCAGCACGGGCGTAATACCGACCACATTACCCCAAAAGTCATGTGCTGAAGGTCTGTAAAATATAGTCACTAACACTATATTTCCCTATACGCCACTTGGCGTGACGGGGGGTACTTTACTTTACTTTTTATAGAGCGCCATTGCACTCTGTCTCTTTCTTTGATGGTGCAGGTTGTCTTAGGCTGATTTGTCCATATTTGTATGTTACTCGTCCATGTTAGTCTTGGTCTGCCTGTGCTTTTTTACCTTGTATTTTCCCCTCCAATATTACTGTTCTTAGGCGGTTGTGTCTTTTAACATGCCCCAAAAATTACATTTGTCTTGTTCTAATTGTGATTAGTAATTCTCTTTTCATTTTTAGTTGTTTTAAAACTTCATCGTTTGTTTTCTTTTCTTTCCATCCAGTTCTGCCTATTTTTCAATAAATCCACATTTCAAAGGTTTCAATTTTCTGTTCTGTTTTCTTGTCTAATGTCCTTGTTTCTGCACCATACAGTAATGCTTGCATCTTATATGTTAACTTTTTTTTCTAATCAACGATTAACATAATAAAAATAACTATTGTCGATCTTCTTCATCAATTTATAATCACACTTTTTATGTTCTCTATCACTTTGATATTAAACCAGATCTTTTTTACTTGCCTCTTTTCTATACAATAATATCGTATGTAATTATGCTCAATATGATATCATAAAATAGTTCACTTCACTCTTTTTCAGTTAACAATAGTACAGAGTTTGTTGTGTTTGCAATTCAGGGAAAATCTCTTTACCTAACAATCAGTGGAGGACTTATATATATTATTTTTTTTGCAGTAAATGTGTTGCTACCATGCTCATTTATTACCTTTCAGAGTCTTTACTGCAACTTTCTGTGCTTCAGAATCATTTTCCATTGATATGAACCCTTCAAATACTCGGCCAAAATTACCTGCAACAAAAAAACAAAATTCTAGTTATTGCAGTAATGTCTGCTGTTTGTTAAAAATGTATCTTAGGCACGGCTTTAACAAAGAAAATGTTTGATATTGATACGAGATACTGATAAGGCAGGAAACGAAAGACAAGTAAATAGAAACAACAATCTTTCGGCTGCGAGATTATATATAAGTTCCGTAACTCGCAAGCGACCAACCCAATTTTGGTTTTAACTTTCAATTGAAGATAAACATTTTCACGCGATTAAGGAAATAGTGCGGGACACAATTATGTCTAACTTATTTCCAAAGCCTTTAGAGTTAGACAAGGAATATGGTGGAAACCAAAATTGGGCGGAAACAAACATTGCGTGAGTCAATTTTGGGTCTAGGTTATAGAAAAAGTGGTAGTTAGCATTTGATGGGACTGTCAGATTAGTTTGAAAAAAAGTGATACTCGAGGGACATTTATTTATAGAGACAGTTGAGGACTTTACTTCGGATTCAAGATCTAGAGAAACATTCAAGATGTTTTAGTAAAGGATTATTTAGAAGATTTATTTCAAAGATGATATTTAGCTATTGATAAATATTTCGGGATCAGGATTCGATCTACTTTGACAACTATAAATAATTTCTACAGCAAAGACCAGGATTCGTAATTTACAGTGACAGAAAAGACGTACAGTTCAACAGCAGCACAAAGATGATATAGAGTCCGTGACCGATAATTCATTTATGAATTGAAGACCAAGATCCAAGTTTACAGTGACATTCAATTTGTGTTACAACTGGTGAACTAAGCATTGAAGTAGTTTTCTAACCAGCGATTTTCTACAGTGCACTGGAAGTATTTTTTACAAAACAACGAAGTCTTGAAAGTGAAAATTTTAGAAGGACAACGCAAAGCTGTCAGGACACAGCTGTCAACAAGTTGACAGGACATTTTTTTCAAAGAACTGTTTTAATTAGAAACGATAGTTTAGTCTTCTTGTGCATTAAATAATATGATAGGAAAGTGTTCTGTTAAGAAAATCAATTCCACATAATGCAAGTTGGGGTTATTTTTTATTCCATCTTTGTTTAAAATGATTACATTGAATTGTCATAATACTAAAATTGTATCATTTATAGTACAGAGAATTGATGTAAAATTTTGTTGGAGGTCTCGCCAGGGACATAAAATAAGAAGAACTAACTGATGATTTCAAACAGCGTGAACATATTGTTTCATGTACAGTCCAAAGACAAGCAGATGATATAGTAGGATGAGAAAATCAAATCGTGTTCTGAGAAGGATACATGCCAGAAATGACGTGGCGATACAGTGGTTTGTAGCCAGTAATGGGATTTGGTTATTGGCAATACAGAGGTTTGTAGCCAGAAATGGGATTTGGTTATTGGCAATACAGAGGTTTGTAGCCAGTAATGGGATTTGGTTATTGGGTTATTGGGTTTGGAAGGCCCACATGGAAGGCCACAAGAAATGGGATTTAATGTTAGAACGGCATGAATTACAAGAAGCAGTGGTATCTTTAGCAGATAAGATAGGAAAAAATTACAAGAGGAAATATGAAGATTAAAAGACGTGAAAGATCGTCGATGAATAATTACAAAGGCCAGAATTAGAGCAGATAAGGATTCATTTAATGAGGAGACAAAACAGAAATCTACCAAACCAGTAACAGTGAAAACGGTGACAATAGAAAATAAGACTGTTGGACAGATAGAAACAGTAGAAATTGGTGTTGGTGCACTTTAAAATAAAACAGTAGAAATTGGTGAAGGAAAAACAAAATAAAACCAGTAACAGAGTCTGGGGATACAAGTTATACATGTATTACCAAGTTTCACAGCAGCAAAACAGTGGGTAATTCTAAACTGGTGAAGTATGGAACCATACTGGCACGTGATGAACACGGAAAATATTAGATGGTAGAGCATGCCCGTAAAACGGTCAGACTTCTGATATGAGGAAGGAAAGAGGGAGGCATATAATGATGTAGACGGGAGCCATTGGTTCTGTCGGGTAATTGCTCCTGATGGCAGAATCATCATCATGTGCCATACCGTTTGGCGTAGACGATTATGTCCTTCCACAAACTTCTATCTACAATGCATCGTAAAAATTCTGTTGTTGACTGTTTTCTATGCCATGACACCAAGCTATCCAGTATTTTCTCTCTTTGTCGTCCGCGATCTCTTTTTCCTTTTATTTTGCCAGTTGTAGCAAAGTATTCCAACTTTCCTCTTCTTATGATGTACCCGAAAAATATTTATTGTTTCTTTATGATGTTTTTTAGGAGTCCCTTTTTGTGTTGGCCTCTTTGAGACATTCCTCTTTGGTCTTTTTAGCTGTCTAGTGAACTTTCAACATTCTTCCGTGAAATCCCATCTCTGTGGCCTCTAATCGTCTTTTCATTTATTTGTCTACCGTCCAATATTCGCTTCCATAGGTCATCATTGGTTCTATATAGCACCAATGAACTCTCTTTCTCACCTCTATTGACATATATTTGTTGCATAAGATATTTTTCATTTTCTGAAATGCAATTTTGGCCTGAGCTAATCTGCTTTTTATTTCTATGGTGCATTCTTCCATCTGATATTATTGTGCCCAAGTATTTGATGTGTTGCACTTGTTTCAGATTTGTCTCGTTTATTTTTATGCTGCATGATGGTGATGATTGTTTCTTCGATATAACCATTATTTCTGTTTTTTTACTATTCAGACTGAGATTTTTGTTGTTGCTTTCTTTTACTATTATGTCTATCATTTCTTGTAGTTCATTCTCTGCCATTGCTATTAAGACTGTCATCCGCATATCGTAAATGATTTATGTTGTGACCGTTGACTTCAATTCCTTGAAAACAAATGTGAAAACAAATCCGGTGACAGAACACAGCCTTGTCTGACACCTTGTTTTATACAATGTAATTGCCCTGTTTGATAGCTCAGTGGTTAGTGAACTGGACTACAAAGGACAAGGGGTAGGATTCGATCCCAAACGACGGCTTCCGGATTCACCCAGCCTTAAATGGGTACCGGATTTTTTGTCTGGCAAAGTAAAGCAGCACGGGCGTATGCTTGCTAATTCGTGTATCTGCTGTTTGTTGCCAGTACAGGTTTTTTAATCAGATCCTTGCCATCAATGTTTAATTTCTCCAGCATATTGATTATTTCCACATGCTTTACTTTGTCAAATGTTTTAGTGTAGTCTATAAAACATATATATAGATCTTTCTTTACCTCTATAGATCTTTCTTTCAATGTTCTTAAGATGTATATTGCATTATTGGTGCCCTTTCCTTCCACAAATCCACATTGTTCCTCACTTATTTCTGGTTTTACTTTGTTCCTTACACGTCTCATGATGATTCTTAGTAATATTTTCGTCATATGGCTCGTGAGACTAATAGTGCGATAGTCTTCACAATCAGTGGCTCCTGACTTCCTCGGTATGGCTACAAAGATAGATTTTAGTAGATCTTCGGCTATGTTTCCAGTGGTATATATGTCATGATGACAGAATGGAGATTATTAAAGACTACCTAGGGAATCGAAAATGGTACCAGTCTTCTGTAAAATGGTCAGAGAATAAAGAAAAGGTAACAAACCCAAACATGAATGGTAAATCTTAATTGTTAATTAGAAAGTGAATATAATGTTAACGGTGTTGTATAGTGTGCTAAAGTGATAGCATATTACCCATTTATAAGTAGAGATGTGACTGTAATTATAATAACGAATATTTATTTCGTGACCTATGTTTATGTGGATATGTAGCAGTGAATGTAAGAATGTAGGGTAAGGAAGGGTGCGGGGAAAGGTCTGAAGAGAGTGTGACAAACAATGGATGTGTGAAGATGTGTCAAGCACGAGATTGTGGAGTGAACTATGTTCTAAGGGAGTAGGAAGGGTCTCACGGGGTTTAGAAAATAAGTGATAAACACGTATAGAGTTAGTTAGGTGGGGGTTACGGTCAAGGTAAGACAGGTAGGATGACGTGAAGAAAACCAATTGGAAGGGAAATTTGGGAAGTAGCAGTGATAGGTCAAAAGGGGAGATAAATAAAGAACTGTACGAGTGTTCGAAACAAGAGTTCAGACATAGAACTAACGTGTCAGCTGAGTGGCTACGCCGAGATCAGCAGGGAGCACACGTTCCGTAAGTAGCTAGCACTAGGCGGTGAAATATTAGAACTTAGGTTAGAACTATGAGCACAAGCTCTGTGATACTAGTAGGTGGGATGTTTCAATTCGTTTTAAAAGTGTTAGGAGAGTCCAGAAGTAGAATTGACGTCTCAGCAGGGAGCACACGCCGTAGATAGGTAGCGAAAGTAGGTGAAATGTTCGAACTTAGGTTAGAACTATGAGCACAAGCTCTGTGATATCTAGCACTAGTAGGTGAAATGTTCGAACTTAGGTTAGAACCATGAACACAAGCTCCGTGATATCTAGCACTAGTAGGTGAAATGTTCGAACTTAGGTTAGAACCATGAACACAAGCTCCGTGATATCTAGCGCCAGTGGGTGAAATGTTCGAACTGAGGTTAGAACTATGAGCACAAGCTCTGTGATATCTAGCGCCAGTAGGTGAAATGTTCGAACTTAGGTTAGAACTATGAGCACAAGCTCTGTGATATCTAGCACTAGTAGGTGAAATGTTCGAACTTAGGTTAGAACCATGAACACAAGCTCTGTGATATCTAGCACTAGTAGGTGAAATGTTCGAACTTAGGTTAGAACCATGAACACAAGCTCCGTGATATCTAGCGCCAGTGGGTGAAATGTTCGAACTGAGGTTAGAACTATGAGCACAAGCTCTGTGATATCTAGCGCCAGTAGGTGAAATGTTCGAACTTAGGTTAGAACTATGAGCACAAGCTCTGTGACATCTAGCGCCAGTAGGTGAAATGTTCGAACTTAGGTTAGAACCATGAACACAAGCTCTGTGATATCTAGCACTAGTAGGTGAAATGTTCGAGGTTAGAACCATGAACACAAGCTCTGTGATATCTAGCACTAGTAGGTGAAATGTTCGAACTTAGGTTAGAACCATGAGCACAAGCTCTGTGATATCTAGCACTAGTAGGTGAAATATTCGAACTTAGGTTAGAACCATGAGCACAAGCTCTGTGATATCTAGCGCCAGCAGGTGAAATGTTCGAACTTAGGTTAGAACCATGAACAGAAGCTCCGTGATATCTAGCACTAGTAGGTGAAATGTTTCAGCTAGTTTAAGGGTTCTGGAGCGCAGTGTGATGCAGTACCAGAACTGATGTATTAGTGAAATAGTTACCCGAGCTGGAATAACAAAACCGCAAGGCATTTTTCTGTATTACAGAAATGTTATGTTGGACTTTATGTAATAAAGCGTTTACACCGTTTTTATTCAAAGAGAGACTTGTGTATGCAATTATTTACCCAAGACGGTGTGTACCTGGTAGTTGAGTATAAATGACAGTCCTATGACAGCGAAGATGGACGCGAAACAAGCAAGGCAGTACAAAACCACACTAGCAACGGAGAGTACACGCGGTGGATCGAACAGCTAGAGGTTGTCACGGAAAACGAGGACAATGTAGTCCACAGCCAGAAATACAGGAGAAAAAGGTGTATGTTCTTTCCACGGTGTCACTATCTTTAATCAGTGATTCCATCCAGCACATCACAGAGGCCGTATTATCCAGCAGCCAGTACACTCCAGTTTCAAGTAAAAGCTGGAGACAAGACGAGTTGCCTCTGAAACCATGAGAAGCTCTATCAGTGAAGGCTTTCTTCTAGCAGACAAGTTCCTTCAACGAAGTCTTGATAACGAACATACTGCACAAGTCTCTATAACGGTCTATAACGGTCTATAACGGTCTATAACGGTCTACAACGACTTGATAACTTTGCACACAGATGAACAAAGAAGGCTATTATTATTAGTTTTACAAATTATGAATGACATGTGTGCAAGTTATAGGAATCTCATATTGTACTGAACTCTGTCGCTCAGTTATTGATAAAAGTAGATTTGTGTATAGATAATGTGATGATATCGAGTAGTGAAGCTCCAGAATAAGGAATAGTGTTGTTAAGCTGACATAAGAAGGGATTCTACAGATGGCTCTAAGATGTCCTTTTATAGATGTCACGTAATCGTGAGGTCGACGGACCAGAAAGGAAGTGATGATTTCCTCCAGGGATGCTATTGATGATTTTCAGATGTTCTGCTGTAAAATATTGTGTTTGAGTTTCATACGGGATCTAGTGATAGAGGAACTAGAAGACTTATTGTTAATGTCCTTAGGTTAGATATGTTTGAGTTGAATATTCTGCGTTGAGTTTTCTTTTCTTGCATAGTATTATTACTAGATGACCTTTTCTGAATATTACGATAATGCTTAAATTCCTACACTTAGGGATTAAGAATATAATGCTATTATATCCAATACATTTGAATTCTTATTAATATGATAACAAAACATGAAAAAATATAATACGATTTCTGAAATAAAAATAAAATAATCTGTGCACTTTGTGTTAGTCTTTTTAATAAAATCTGAACAATATATTGTCAGGAATGTTAACTGTATCCAGTGGTGAGGAGATAACAACAGTAGCATCACGAAGAACAATTTCTCAACATGAATTAAAAGTCTATCCTGTATTAAAGTTTTTGTATTAAAAACTGAATTATATAACGTACGAAGCTGTAATTGTCTTTTCCTGCTGTAAGAAATAAAATATCAGTTTTCTATTACACAATGTAGCAGTCATATTTATATTGATTTCTAAAAAAGGCATTGTGATTGTGTAAAGGGAAATAACTGAATTGTTTACAAACATAATACATTTATTAAAAGAGCATTTTCGGTTTTAAAATTGACCAATTGCACCACCCATTATCTTACACACTTTTAGGGTTCAGATTTCGAAAAATGGGCCTTCGTAGATCACCCATCGTCTCAGAAGTAATGCACTCCCAAAGTTGAAGCTAACATAGATTTAGTTGTGACAATGATCGATGATGAGACAATGATATTCGGGACACACAATCTGTAGTGATCACTGTACTGCCTTATGGAAGTTAGCTTATCTAGGTAATTATAGTTTGGCATCTCTTATAAAAACTTCAGTAAATAATTTTTACATCCCTGTTTATTTTAATTTAAAAGAAGGAAGACTTCTAACAGATTAATTCTGTGTGCAGTAGGAACCCTTATACGACTCCGCTGAAAAGGAAGAGCAAAGTATGGAAATGAATGTAAATAATTGTTATTTAGTCTACATGTTCAAAGCTGAAATATATATATTTTTTTAATACCTGAACCTATGGATCTTCCGATGGTCAAACGATCTAAACCTATAACGAGTCTTTCCATTTCTTCCTTTTTATCTGGCTCCATGACCGACTCTAGAATCTGCTGCAGTGATGGCAAAGGGCCTCCAGTGGTTTCTAAAAGACACGAGAAAAGTGACAATATTTTGTTGCTAAATGAGACAAATGTTGTATTATTGAAATATATGTCTGCTACGTTATATATATATATATATATATATATATATATATATATATATATATATATTATCCATTGTTTTTTGTGTTGTTATTATGATCATCATCACTGTACATCGAACTTGGCCGATATACTGTCTATACGATGTACCCAGATAATTAAAACAATCCACTTGAAAGCAGTTAATGCGATAGGATGCATCTCTGTCGTTCGCTCCTTAACCATTAATTAACTCATGGAAAGTACATAAAACAACTAATACATGTCAATATGATTAAAGAGGGAAAGAAACAAAATAACACAAGTCTCGTGTTGAGATCGATCCGATCAATGACGAAAGAAGGTGATATTTATTTGATATTTATCATTTTTTATTAATTAACTTTCACCTCTAACGAAGTCTCTAGATTCTAGGAACTGAATTTTGCGAGTTAATCCGTTTTTCCCTGGCAGCCGTGTGCACAGGGGACCCTCGCCGCACAGGCTGATATCTGTCTTCGGAGGTACTCATATCTTTTTCGTCGATGAGTAATTGACGTTTCAAGTCGGACCTTGCTGCTGAGACCAGGGCTGGTTGCCGCAGGCAAAAATCAAAATAAAAAATAAAAAAAACTGGTGTAGCCGGGGTTTGAACCTACAAACTCTGTCTCTAGACCGACGTCTTGCCTCCAGACCAACCAGTTCCCCAAACAAGGTAATATATCAGTCCACAGACGCATTGTAATCATATTCTTGATTATTCTGTTATCCTTGTTCACAAATTGACAAAACAATCTTCTGCCAATGTCCGTTGTGGTGTCTGCTTTTTGGGTAACGATAATTTCTCACAATCACATTCGGACTAAGAAAATAATTGTTGGCTTTGCCCAACTCTGGCCACACCTCAACTCCTTCTTTACTCTATGTTCCATTAGTCTTTCATTTACTTTGTATCTCTTTTGTCTTAATTCTAACGATCACTATAAGACAGTTTTAATGATAGTTTTTGGTCTCTTCATTGGGTTGTTCACCTTCAAGCCTTCATTTTATTGTAACGTGTGGCATATTCAAATATATGAAATTATTTTTAGCTTCAAATGGTAAATAACAGCGGGGGTATTATTCAGGCAAAGCTATATTCCAAAGAATGAAAAAATATATATTATGCAAACTATTGTCTACAGCATGGATAAGAATAAAAGAAAGGAGTAAGTCTTGACATACGGAAGTGAATCCTGAACAATGGGTGAATTGGTAAGAAAATCGTTAGCGGCCACAAAAATGTGGTTTTCCATGAGAGTGTCAGAATATTAGGAATAGCTAAGTGAGTAATGAGGATGTTCCTTAACAGGGCAAAAGCAAAACGAAAATAGGTTTATTTTCAAAATCACGAAAAAGAATCACAATTGCTTGAGTCGTGTAAAGATAAGGGAGAAGCTGGAATATGTCACGAAAACGGACATATCTAGTGACAGATACTGGGAAACATAGAACAAAGATACCAGAAAGTTTGAAGAAATCAGTGGGTAGGAAGTGAACAACAGAAACGATAAAGCAACAAAAAATAGAAAGTTGTGAACAGACATAAACACTTACTGTGCCATTAGACACATCACTTGAAGATGACGTATATTGATTACTTTACACAGAAACTGACTTAAACTCACCATGCTGAGATGCTGACATGCTGCGCAAAATAAGAGTTTCTGCCACCAGTCTCTTTCGTGCTCTCTTGGCAATAATGTATCCCAAACATAAAATGATTACTAGAATGAGAATCACAACGCCCGCAGCGATGACTCCAATAGTATGCAATAAAATATTGAAGCCCGGGTCATCTTTACTGTCGTCTTTAAAAATGACAAAGCCAAGATCCTTTTCATAATTGCCAATTTTGATCTGTAAAATTGGTTGTCAAGCGAAGGTTAAAGAAATCATGTTTAAAATGTGTTTTTAGTAGAGATAAATTAAGAGGACATTAATTTTAATGTATGTTACATCGATGTCATGGCATTTGACATCAATGTGTGTGTTTGGAAGAACAATAAATGACAGTGCCGTAACATCTTCGAGCTGTTCGTTTTCTGAGAAACCTTTCAGTGCTCTCTTTCAGACAAGCATTGAATGCGTTTAGTATCAGCACAGCTTTTTTTTTCATTTCGCACACAAACATGCCAATGCGATCCACTTCAAGGATTTCACGTTAATCTAGTATCTCCTTTCAACTTTTCATCCACTTTCCCTTCAGGTTCCCCTAACACACTGTAGCTTTTTTCTTCCGTTTTTTTTCCCTAGAACATTGCAAGATTTACAAAATGTACTTTCTAACGCAAGCACGCGCCTTTGATAACAAAAAAAAAAAAAAATGACTGCCTTTACGATGTAGGCTTCAGTTCTTTCAAATTTAAGTTTCAGCTTCTATGGTTATCCGTCTCCTCATCAAGGATATCTACCATGGAGCACCATTTTACAGCATTTATTGCCTTGAAAGGTCATTATCATAGGTCCTCCCGTCCCACTATCACCTCCTTAATTTGAACTTGACCTCGGGTTGTCTTATTATTATGTCTGAGATGCTGGGCGCCATGACGTGGTCAAAGAGTCTGACTCAAGGCGGTGTTCAATGGAGGTCACCGCGCTGTACGTTTTCACTATTCAAACCTCTTCTAGCAGTATACAGTGTGCATATTAGTCAGACCTCTTTGGCCGCCAACAACGCTAGAAGCGTTCTCTTAACCCCCCCCCCCACCCCTTTTCCCCACCCCGTTTTGCCTAGCGTGTATAAATCAAGTTCCAGCAGCAAGACCTTTAAACTCTGAAACTCACGCGGTGGAGTTGGTGTTGTTGGGGGGCGCAAGTAGTGGCTTTAGACATCGCTTTCAGAATCGGCGCATCCCCGATGTTGGGACCTGGCGACTGTGCTTTGTGACGCAGTTGATTAAGCCTCTCGTGTATAACTTGTTGATCCACACCGGATCGAGGGTATTGGGAGGGGGCGGGGTTGGGGGGAGGGGCCTCAATCTGACGTTCATTGTCCTCTTGATCGACTCTCTCTCTCTCTCTCTCTCTCTCTCTCTCTCTCTCTCTCTCTCAACGCTTTATAATCTACCTTAGCGATTTGTTAATTTAAAGGAATATTCAGTTATGATCTTAGATTAGTCTTGCAACATCTTGAATACCAACATAAAGTCCATCCTTGCCTTTTATCCAAATCCGGTATAGGCAAATACGTATTTCGTTTGCTATTTATACCACATCGCACTTGTAGTGTGAGAGCAACGATTATGATTCATTTGTTTACCTGCAAGTTTGGTAAACACAGTACCGGATTATCGCTAGTCACCGCTAATTTCTAACTTGAATTAACCACCCCGAAGTGGTAGTGGTGCACCCATATTTACCGGGGCGCGTAGTCTAATATTACCTAGGTAGATGAATGACCACCATTTAGCGTCTCTAAACCAACATATTGTATTATTTGTGTCCGTTTTACCTATATAGTTTATCCTTGTTGGGCAACAGTGGTGGTAGCTGTGTCATTGACACGGAAGTATTATTATTTGTCACTTCTTCTATTATTAAAAGATATCGTTGCCTCTTCTATTGTACATTCGACAAAGAATTTATTGTATATTTTAACAGATATGTATCTATTTCTTGAAAGAAGACATCAAGATAAAGCGAGATTAATGCATTCTTGCAAAGACGTTTTGTAAATGGTAGACATAAATAAAAGGATAGATTGTTCAAAATCTTGGTTAATATGTTGTCTTTAGCTCTATAATTTCTGTAAACCTGTGGAGGATATATGAAGGATACCAAATAGTTACCTTAAATGTGTACTTGATCGCCATTGTTGCCGTGGTGTTACGTGTAGAATGTTCATTGTATGACTCTCCTGACGTGAGCTCTTGTGTTACACTACGATATCCATTAAAGAGGGGATTCTCTATCTCTGAATCCACTGATGCATCTGTGCTTGGTTTAGAATTTTCACGATTGAATTGTTGTGGACTTTGAGCAAATCTTAATGGCTTTTTAACTAGTTTTCTTGTTGTTTTATCGTAATTGTTTGTTGTACCAGTGAATATGTGTGAAATTGATGTGAAATAAGACTTTGTTGTGGCAGTTAAATCAGTTTTCTTACGTGAGGCTGCTGACCTTCTGAACCTATTTGTATCTGAATGAACACCATACGCTGCAATAGCTTTTGTTACATTACATGTAATCTGGGTACTTGTCACATCTATGACATCGACTGTTACGTTGCCTATGGTTACTGTGATATCAGAGTGATCAATCCATGAAGGAATGCTTTCTCCCTGTGAAATTTATATTTTTTTTTTAATTGTCAAGAACATTATTATTTCAATGAGGAAATAAAAATGTGATTACATAATTAAGGTTCAAATTCAATTCCATTGCTGTTGTTATTATTTGTATAGAACTATATATTTTGTACAGCACTATATTATTGTTACTTATACATAAATTAATGTACAACTGATTATACAAATTTATTGTATTAGGTAGGGTTGTTAATTCGTGCAGCGTAAAAATAAGGACATGCCACAATTTGCTGACCAGCATTTAAACAACATCTAGTGACTATAAATACACCTAATGAGACAAAGTTGCATAAATTCTAAGAGTTACAATTTGGTCACATGTTTAATATGCTGCATGTTATTGTTAAAACAGGGTGTTAGACAAGGTTGTGTGCTGTCACCAGATTTGTTTAATATTTATAGTGAGATTATTTTAAGATCCATAAGGGGCATGCCTGGAATAATAATTGGAGGTCATTATATAAATAATCTAAGGTATGCTGATGATACAGTATTAATCGCTAAGAGTGAAAATGA
Source organism: Megaustenia siamemsis (assembly GCA_032433765.1). Taxonomy (NCBI): domain Eukaryota; kingdom Metazoa; phylum Mollusca; class Gastropoda; order Stylommatophora; family Ariophantidae; genus Megaustenia; species Megaustenia siamemsis. The sequence continues at coordinate 69,428,470 of JAVIAB010000125.1, read as the reverse complement.
GTTACAAGAAATGTTGGACATTATAGTGAAGGAAAGCAAACATAAAGGACTCAGCCTTAATAGCAAAAAGACAGAGGTAATGGTAACAACAAAGAAAAAGACATCACCTCAGTGCAAAATAAAGACAAGTGGAACAATATTAAAACAGGTAAATGAATTTAAATATTTGGGAACTTTGTTAACCTCAGACGGAAGATGTACAAAAGAGGTGAGATGTAGAATGGCTCAGGCAAAAGCAGCTTTGCAAAAAATGAGGAAAATACTATGCAATCCATTTTTGACAATATAAACAAGAAAAAGAGTTCTTAAATGTTATGTAGAGCCAGTCTTAACATACGGATGCGAATCATGGACATTAGGACAACAGACAAGAAAATCACTGGAGTCTGTAGAGTAATGAAGAGGTTCTGAGAGAGGTAAAAGCAAAAAGAGAGCTAATTTCCAATGTTATGAAGAGACAATCATCATTTTTTGACCATGTAATGAGAAGAGAACATCTTGAATATATTGTAACAACTGGAAAAATTGAGAGACGAAGAGATAGAGGGAAGCAAAGAGAAAAAATAACAGACAGCTAAAGAAAATGGCTTGGCAGAAGGTCAACAACAGAAATGATAAATAGCTGCCGAGATCGAAAGTTGTGGAGATACATCATCACCTACGCCACTAGGCCCGGTACTTGATGATGATGATGATGTTATTGTACATAATTTATTACATTTTAAATATAGAGAGATACATAACAATTACAACAACAAAGTTCACTCAAATGTCAGCTACTGATGTTCCAATAGACAGCAAGTTATATTTAATAGTCCATTTATATTCATCTGTTGCACTCATTTTCTGTCAAATGTCAGGATTACTCTCATTAGACTATGCATTTGAATTAAATATAACACCTTGGCAGGCCTAGGGAGCGAGCCATGGAGGAGAATGATTATGTTACAATAAGATCAAAGTCGTGTGCAAAAAAACAGTGCACCATGCCCATATGGTATTCAGTACGAGGACAGTGACAAGTTGTCTGATGAAACTTTGGAGGAACTAGCAAGTATCTATAAAGCAGTATTGTGAGCACTACCGTTAATGAAGCCTTGGTACATAGCTATTAGATACTTCTGCCGAGGCTGGACACACGCCATTCGAAAATACAAGGCTATCGATTAATCTCTATTAAAAATACAGCGGGTAAGTTGTTTGAAAACAAAAGCATTCCAAGAAACTAATTTACAAGTTAGATTGATAGATCTTCTTCCACCTACCTTCGGAGATTACTGTCCAAACAGAGAGAGTTTAGTAAATTGTGGTCTTTGTCTACGATGTACATGGAAGCTTCCATGCAGGCATTGGAATCTTTCCTGTTGCATTTAACTTAGAGGATGCATACACCAGAGTACCTCGGATTTATTTCATGGTTTATAAAATTTGCCTAAAAAATCAACCAAAAATTAGTAGTATACAATATCAATTAGGATTAGACTCTCATATAAGGAAAAACGGTAGACTCTCATATAAGGAAAAATGAAGACTCTCATATAAGGAAAAACCGCACCAAAAAATGTGTGGCCATGTACGGGTAGACTAATTATATAAGGATTTATGAGCGGCTGGCCGCTCATTTACGCATCCTAATAGACATTGTATACTACTAATTTTTGGTTGATTTTTTAGGCAAATTTGATACATGGGCGTGTCACATATTATGTTTGATGTATGCCAATAGGTTAAACTTCAATTTTTTTATCGAATTCATGGGCGTAACCGCCAAAAATGGGTACAGGGGTAGTAATTTCAAAAGTTGTTTTATGTAAATTCTTGATATGGGGATGCTTAATATAAAGTTTGGGATATGTCTAGATGTTAAATTGACTATTTTTAACAGTTTCATGGGCGTAACCGCCAAAAATGGGTACAGGGGTAGTAATTTCAAAAGTTGTTTTTATGTAACTTCTTGATATCGGGATGCTTAATATAAAGTTTGGGATATGTCTAGATGTTAAATTGACTATTTTTAACAGTTTCATGGGCGTAACCGCCAAAAATGGGTACAGGGGTAGTAATTTCAAAAGTTGTTTTTATGTAACTTCTTGATATGGGGATGACTAAAATGAAGTTTGGGGTATGTCTAGATGTTAAATTGACAATTTTTAACAGTTTCATGGGCGTAACCGCCAAAAATGGGTACAGGGGTAGTAATTTCAAAAGTGATTTTTATGTAAATTCTTGATACGGGGATGACTAAAATGAAGTTTGGGGTATGTCTATATGTTAAATTTACTATTTTTAACAGTTTCATGGGCGTAACCGCCAAAAATGGGTACAGGGGTAGTAATTTCAAAAGTTGTTTTTAAGCAAATTTTTGCTATGGGGATGTCTAATGTAAAGTTTGGAGTATGTCTAGATGTTAAATTGACAATTTTTAACAGTTTCACGGGCGTAACCGCCAAAAATGGGTACAGGGGTAGTAATTTCAAAAGTTGTTTTTATGTAAATTCTTGATATGGGGATGTTTAATATAACATCTGGGGTATGCCACTAGGTTAAATTTACTATTTCTAACAGTTTCATGGGCGTCCCCTCATAAAGGGTCAAGGGGCGTAACTATCATAAAATTGCCTGGTATTGCCTCATAGGTCAAAATCTTGTTTTTCTTAGTGGGTTATGGTAGGAGTGTAACCTACGTGTTTGGTAATACTTTCGTTTAGTAGAGTTATAGCAGGGGACATAACTTTCATGCTTTGCAGTACTTTTCTTAGCAGAGTTGTGACAGGGGCGTGAACTTTAAGTTCATTCTTTCAATGTGGTGTTTTAGTGTGTTTGGTTTTTACTAGAGTTCTATGAATATTTTCAATAATGATTTAGACACAGTCGCAACTATCATCAAGGGCAACCTTTTTAGTAAATTGTAATAATTTATTAGGGTTTTCTCAGCTGTATTAAAGACTTTGGTTGATAAGTGGACACTTTTTAGGGTTTTGAGTTCAACTTTTTGGTTATGAGACGAAGTTTTGGGGCTTGTTGTTATATTAGTTGTCTTTTGAAGTAACATTTTGGACTTTGAGTATACCTTTTTGACCTTTCATGTCTAACTATTTTGAGTTTGGGTTGTCTTTTTGACAAACTTTTGAGTTTGGGTTGTCTTTTTGACAAACTTTTGGACTTTGAATGTAACTATTTGGTCTTTTGTGTCTAAATATTCTGAGTTTGGGTTGTCTTTTTGATAAAATTTTGGACTTTGCATATAACATTTATGACTTTCGTGTCTAACTATTCTGAGTTTGGGTTGTCTTTTTGACAAAGTTTTGGCCTTTGTATATAACATTTACGACTTTTGTGTCGAACTAGTATCACTTTGGGACTAAATTTTTAGGGTTTTGAGTTCAACTGTTTGGTTATGAGACGAAATTTTGGGGTTAAGTGTTACATTAGTTGTCTTTTGGAGTAACTTTTTGGACTTTGCCTATAAATTGTTGGGTTTTGTGTCTAACTATTCTGATTTTGGGTTGTCTTTTTGACAAACTTTTAGACTTAGTATATAATATTTACGACTTTTGTGTCGAACTAGTATCACTTTGGGACTAAATTTTTTTGGTTTTGAGTTCAACTGTTTGGTTATGAGACGAAATTTTGGGGTTAAGTGTTACATTAGTTGTCTTTTGGAGTAACTTTTTGGACTTTGCCTATAAATTGTTTGGTTTTGTGTCTAACTATTTTGAGTTTGGGTTGTCTTTTTAACAAACTTTTGGATTTGAATATAACATTTACGACTTTCGTGTCTAACAATTACGACTTTGGGACTAAATTTGTAGAGTTCGTGTTCAACTGTTTGGTTATGTGACGAAATTTTGGGGTTAAGTATTACATTAGTTGTCTTTTAGAGTAACTTTTTTAGACTTTGCATATAAATTGTTGGGCTTTGTGTCTAACTATTTTGAGTTTAGGTTATCTTTTTGACAAACTTTTGGACTTTGCATATAACATTTACGACTTTCGTGTCTAACAATTACAACTTTGGGCCTAAATTTGTAGAGTTTGTGTTCAACTTTGTGAGTATGAACCAAAATTTTAGGGTTTGGAACTAAGTTTTCTTACCTGAAATGCTCATCTTTACTGTTGTCTGTCATTCGTTGAAGTGATAAAGATATGGAACTCCAAAGTCTAAGAGCTGAAGTAATCACCTTTAATGATGTATGTCGTTCGTTGAAGTGGGAAACATTGGTATTAAAGCCTTCAGCGGTCAAAATGAGATCATAGAACTCTTCTGGAATTGCCTCAGGGGTCAAAACGAGTTCAAGTAACCCACCACCCCGCATTTTTCCCCCACTGCTGACCCGACAGCTACTACCTACGCTTGGGCTAACGCGCTTTTCTGATTGGTTAATCCACCTGTCAGCCATTTCTTCGCCCCGCCTCCTATGTTAATACTCTTTTCTGATTGGTTAATCCCGCTATCAAGCGATGTTGACGTACTCACTCGCTGATTAGCTAATTTATTCATTTCTTACCAGGTTATATTTAAACTAGACGGCGTTATAAGTTTGATTGATTCAAGGAAAGTTACTGTTCACACTAGCGGAGTTTTGCACCGTAAGTTGGCTTGTTTTCTCTTAAAGTATGTTAAGGCTTATCGATAACAGGTTATATTCGGTGTAGATGATTGAGACTATATTTTACGCTGTAAGTTTGAATGTTTTCTCTTAAAGTATGGTAAGACTTAACGATAACACGTTATTCAACTGTATTGATGTAAAGTAGTTAAGATAAGTAATGTTGAATGTAATGTTCCTTCATTTTTCTTATTGGTTGATTAAAGTATGATATACCAGACAACCGCCATACACCACACATACCACACTAGGCGCCCGGTATACAGCCCTCATGTCACACTAGACGCCCGGCATACAGCCTTATATCACACTAGATGACCTCCATACACCCTACATACCACACCAGATGACCTCCATACACCCCTCACGACACAGTAGACGACCTCCATACACCCCTCACGATACACTAAACGACCCCTATACAACCATCATGACACACTAAACGCCCTCTATACACCCAATATGACACACTAGACGACCTCCATACAACCATCATACCCCACTAGACGACCTCCGTACACCCATCATACCCCACTAGCCGACCTCCATGTACCCATCATGGCACACTAGACGAACCCTATACAACCATCATGACACACTAGACGACCCCTATACAACCAACATGACACACTAAACGCCCTCTATACACCCAATATGACACACTAGACGACCTCCGTACACCCATCACGACATACTAGCCGACCTCCATTGACCCATCACGGCACACTAGACGACCCCTATACAACCATCATGACACACTAGACGATCCCTATACAACCATCATGACACACTAAACGCCCTCTATACACCCAATATGACACACTAGACGACCTCCGTACACCCATCACGACATACTAGCCGACCTCCATTGACCCATCACGGCACACTAGACGACCCCTATACAACCATCATGACACACTAGACGATCCCTATACAACCATCATGACACACTAAACGCCCTCTATACACCCAATATGACACACTAGACGACCTCCGTACACCCATCACGGCACACTAGACGACCCCTATACAACCATCATGACACACAAGACGACCCCTATACAACCATCATGACACACTAGACGACCCCTATACAACCATCATGACACACTAAACGCCCTCTATACACCCAATATGACACACTAGACGACCTCCGTACACCCATCACGACATACTAGCCGACCCCTATACAGCCCTTATTACACACTAGGCGACCTCCATACACCCATTGCTGCGATGAACATACTAGTAAAACAGACTGTATAAACTGTAAGGGTGTTAAAGCATACACCAAACGAACGCCCGGGCTTTTTAAACTAGAGTACGAAGGGACAGCTCTTGTTAGCTTATGTAGTAAGACGTACCATTGTAGTGGGGATTACGATAAAATCAGTTGTAAAGGGCTAAGCAAGCAACACAACAAATTAGATAAAGATATGTTTTTAGAGGTTCTCGCCACGCAAAAGGCCAAGGGTGGGAAAAATGTAGGTTTCAAAGTCTTAAATAATTCCATATTTTCCTACAGTCAAACAAGAAATGCTCTTTCCTATTTCTATATAAAAAGAAAGGTAGCTGATGATAACGTCTCGACAACTCCTCTAGATATTTAACTCTTTACACTACCAGCTTAGACTACCCAGCAATCTCTAACAGTTTCACCCCTTATGATTCATTTATGACACAACGCTAAGCAGACACCCAACTACATAACTATAAATAAATGTTATCCATGTACTATATATTGACTCAATGTACTGAATGTTTTTGTAATGCTATATAATATCAATGTATGTTATACACCTATTGAGATAATAAAAGAATAAAATATATCTTTGGCTTCTGTTTTATATTGATTGTTTGCCAATGATGTTGTATAATCTCCTAACCTATCACTAACGATCAAGTACACCAAGAGCTCCAAAGCCAGGCCACACCAGACATAAACAGGGTCCTTCCGAGGTCACCTGGACTAGCGGTCAACGCCCCGACACGAGCGGTCATGGTTAACTCCCCCTGCACCTACGGTACATTAGGTGCGCCGCGCACCTACTATATATCTTTGTTAATTTACGGGTTAAATACTAAACAGTTGGACCCTTGTATACTACTAGCGTGAAAGACAAATTGAGGGTTTAATTACTGAACTAGACGTGGGATTCGGAGCTAATTTTAAGTTCTATAATCACGTCGCCATGACATTGAAGAAGCGATGGGACAAGTGAATCATCATGAGTAGTGAATATATTTAGAAGGATTAAAGTTCAAACATATTTTTAATCATTTCTATTTATTTCTGATTTGTTGCTTGATATACAAAGACATTCCAGATTTGTAGATCTCCCGAGTATCATATATTTGAATTCTTGCTATTACTCGATTTACTAGGCGCTGGATCCTTCTGGCTTGGGGGATATGTGATAGCTGATCCTGTTAAGAAGATCTTCTTTAAGTACCTAACATTCCATGCTTAACCAGTTTACTGTGAACTTCACCCGTGTGGATACCGTGGCCCCCAGTGTGAGGGGAGAAAAGAATAGAGTCACTGTTACCTGCCACGCTTGTCGTAAGAGGCGACTTAGGAGGTTTGGAATCGTAGCGTAGGACGTGTATGGAGCGACCTTGCCAAAAGAAAAAGCCGATGCATTTGGGGAAATGTTGTGAAAACTGGAGGAGTGGATATGGGGAATTCATGACCGCAATGAAACTAGCTCCGTGGATAGAGTAGAACAGACTATGAACTTGATTTCAGTTACTGACCTTGCGTTGACTTTCTTCTGTGCTATCAATCCACATATTGTCCACGTAGCGTAATTTAAACAGAAAGATCAACATGCCAACAGCAAAATCGAGGTTCATGCAAAAAAACTCCTGGTTCGTAAAAGAAATTAAAGGTTAGCCGAGCACCTATGGCCACCAACAGCCAGCTCGCCATCCGTGAATTAAAAAAAAAATATATATTCCAGTCATGACAAATCTTTTACCCAGGGATAAACATACTGTGTCCATAAGAAAAAAACATTGACTGACTCAGTTAATGTAGACATATTCTTAAATAACTTCTAGTGTTTGCCAACATATTTTAAAATTAATCAAAATCAACATTGTTAGACTTCACTTAACTCTACACTATCACCACCATGTGCATTCCGGTTGGCGTAGGCGAATATGTCCTTCCACAATCTTCTATCTACCGTGCATCGTATCAGTTCTGTTGATCACTGTTCCTACACTCTACTCTAGCTAACTCTATAACAAATCTGCACATTTTAACTTCCCGCTTTCGTCTCTCTGACTGAACTGCAAACTTGATCTTATCACCTCAAAAGTCGGATATAAAACTCACTGAAAAATCTTTCTCTCTGAGCCCTGTCCAGATCATTTGGGGAAATGAGGAATTTGAGACATCACCTGTACCCTAATAATCTCATCATTCACTTGTCTTCTAGACTCACTTTACCACTTTGATTATCTTGTGCTACTGAAGTGCTACTACATTTTTTCTTATTCTGATGATTATTTTGATTTCAACCCTTGCCTTAAGGTATCTTCTGAAAGTCATAAATTCTATTTAATTATGTCACACCTTGACTATTTAATGCTTTAGTGCAAAACATGCAGACATACCAATGATGCTGCTTCATACATCTATTTCAGTTTCTCTCTCACTCGGCTTCCCGCGTGTGGTATATACACGCAGATAATTTCAACCAAGAGTGTGAGACATCAGTTCCGTCGGCCTTTACGAATACTTAGTTAAGTGCAACATTTTGTGATCGACTCACGCTAGTTATCACCCGCCTTAAGATGTGCAGTTGCTATAGCAAGAAAAAAATCTAAAACACTCCCTGAGAATTTAAAGCATTGAGAATTATTACTTATATTTATTGTATAATAAGGTACACGTTTAGCAACAACTTACAGCTTACCTTAATGGTAACAGTTGTAACTCCTGTTGTGATATTAACATCTTCAAGTCTATTTATTTGAGGATCTCCATAGATTTTTATCTTTGGAGGCTTTGGAAACCGACTTGAAATATTGACGTCATCCATTACAAATGTAACATCAACTTCAGTTATTTCCGTACAGGCGTAATATTTGCTGACATTTGGGGTTTGACATGTCATTGTATGACCTGTGTCATTAGTACGACACTTGCTACTGGCTGTCTGGTCAAGAAAAGACATCAATATTATGCAAAAGTCTATGTATTTCTGTTCTTTCACCTCATGCTATAGAATATTGTTTTTGTGTCTCTTTACTTTACATTACCACATTACCCCAAAAAATCATGCGCCGAAGGTCTGTAAAATGTATGTTCACTAACACCATATTCCCTATACGCCGCCACTTGGCGTGACGGGGGTACTTTACTTTTACTTTTTTCCTTACTTTACATTATACGTCAACAAAAGTGAATCAGCTTAGAATTGAAAAACCTCTTGTAATATTATGCAGGAATATAGGGAGGAATCAAACTATATAATTAAAGGGGGGGGGGTGGAGCACTGCTTAATGTTTATTATTTCTGGAACCTGGGAGAGTTGTGGGGTTGTATGGAGCTTTGAATACAGCTACAATTTTCAGATCAACAGGTGGGCTTTTTTCTTTAAGAAGAAATATAAGCGGCACAGATACGGTCTTTAATTGTAGGAAGCTATAAAAGGGAAGCAGAGTATGATAGGATGTCGCTTTTGTAGACCATGGGGAAGCGTTCGGTAGAGTTTGTTAAAACATACTATGCAAATAGTGGTACAATATGTAATAAATGAACGCAGTATATTATATTATGTAACAATTGTTATAACGATTGCAGATGTGTGATTAGAACAAATAAAGGAACAGATCAAAGATTTACTGTAACGTAGGATGGAAGACACAGACGTTTGATATCAACACTCTTGTCCATTACCTGCATCGACGGTAGTAGTGTATAAAAATGATTTGAGCATGATTTCCTACGCCTACTGCGTTAAATGCACTGTTTTTTGGTCTATATAGAAAGTATACATGCAGGTGCGTTTTGTTAAATGCCCTGAGTTTTTTGTCTATATAGAAAGTATACACGCAGCAAGACGGATCGACCAAGACAGCGATACCTCGGTGAGCATAGGTGACCTCGTGATGCGCACTGCCTCACGATATGTGTGTGTGCTTGTAAATAAATAGTGTGTTGTGATGATTTTAAAAGGGAGGAAAGCAGGTGCTAGCTCTCGCTTGTTCATCAGTAATAGTGGTTCCCTCTCTCTCTCTCTCACCATCACTGTCTCTTTCGCTCTAGATCATTCTCTCTCGTTCTCTCTCCCTCTCCGTCTTTTTCGCTCTCGCTATCTCTCTCCCTTTTGCTCTCTCTCTCTCTCCTTCTCCATCTCAGTCTATTTCGCTTCTCGCTATCGATCTCACTATCTCTCTCTCCCTCTCCATCGCTGTCTCTATCTTTCTCATCCTCTCCATCACTCTCTCAGTAATAGTGGTTCGCTATCTCTCTCTCTCGCTATCTCTCTCTCCATCGCTGTCTCTTTCGCTCTAGTTCATTCTCTCTCGTTCTCTCTCCCTCTCCGTCTCTCTCGTTATCTTTTTCCCTCTCCGTCGCTCTCTCTCCCTCTCCATCTCTGTCTCTTTCGCTCTCGCTATCTCTCTCCTTCGCTGTCTCTATCTCTCGGTATCTCTCTACCTCTCCATCGCTCTCTCTCGCTCCCTCTCCATCTCTGTCTCTTTCGCTCTCGCTATCTCTCTCCCTCTCCATCGCTCTCTCTCGCTGCCTCTCCATCTCTGTCTCTTTCGATCTCGCTATCTCTCTCGCCATCGCTGTCTCTATCTCTCGCTATCTCTCTCTCCCTCTCCATCTCTGTCTCTTTCGCTCTCGCTATCTCTCTCCCTCTCCATCGCTCTCTCTCGCTGCCTCTCCATCTCTGTCTCTTTCGATCTCGCTATCTCTCTCGCCATCGCTGTCTCTATCTCTCGCTATCTCTCTCTCCCTCTCCATCGCTCTCTCTCGCTCCCTCTCCAGCTCTGTCTCTTTAGGTCTCGCTATCTCTCTCTCCCTTTCCATCTCTGTCTCTCGCTATCTCTCTCTCCCTTTCCCTCTCTCCCTCTCCATCGGGTTCCCTCTCTCTTTCCCTCTCCATCTCTGTCTCTCTCGCTATTTCTCTCTCCCTCTCCATCGTATTCTCTCTCTCTCTCCCTCTCCATCGTATTCTCTCTCTCTCTCCCTCTCCATTTTTCTCGCCTATCCTTTCTTAGACGTCTAACCTATCAGACCACCCTCCCTCCTCTCCTTTTATCTCTCCCACATCGATCCGCCCTCCCGTATATTTTTAGCGTCCCTCCTATTGTAACACTTGATTATTCTCACCCTTTATGCTTAGCACCTCGCCTTCCTTCTGCTAGACTTCTCTGTATCTCTCTCTCTCTCTCTCTCTCTCTCTCTCTCTTCTAACCCCTACTAGACTTCTTTCCTACCATTCATACTTTATACACATCCCCATCAATACAACTGAAATTCCTTTAATGATAACCTACCACATCGTTATGAGAGAAAAACAGAAAAAAAAATTCAACTTACACCGTAAAATATACCACTACAACAGAGACCGCTAGACTGAACAGTACTATGAAAATAAACTTCCGTGAATCAATGGCGCTTATAACACGAAGTTTCACATGCGACTAGTTTAAATATAATCTGGTAAATAAAAGTTGGACGACACTATTCCACCCTCGAACAACATCTAGGTTAACCAATCAGAGAAGAGGATTTCTATCAGACACCCATCAACGAAATGACTGACCTTTGGATTAACCAATCAGAGAAGAGGATTTCTATCAGACACCCACCAACGAAATGACTGACCTCTGGATTAACTAATCAGAGAAGAGGATTACTGTTATCGTGATAACTGACCTCATTTTCAACTTGAAGTGCTGTCGAGTCTGACGCATGGGTTACTTTAAATCGATTCGGCCCCTGATACAATCCACCTAGCGGGTCAATGTTGGGGGAAATAATACAAGTGGCGGGTTACTTGAACGCGCTTTGACCCCTGATGCAATACCAGGATTTCCATGACAGTCATAAATAGTTGGACACAACGAGCAGGAAGTTATATTCAAGGTCCAAAAAGTTAGGCCAAATCACAAAAGTTTAACCACAGAACACGAAAATAAAGGCTCATATTTAAAAAGTCGACCTCAAAACCCTAGAAAGCTACTCATATAGTCATAATAGTTAGACACAAGGAGCAGGAAGTTATATTCAAGGTCCAAAAAATTATACCAAATCGCAAACATTTTATCCCCATAACAGAAAAAATTAGGCTCAAATTCAAAAAGGCGACATAAAAAATCCTAAAAATCTACGCCCATACTCATACTAGTTAGAAACATCGAACTGATAGCTATATTCAAAGTCCCAAAAGTTACGCCAAATAGCAAACATTTACTACCAGAACACAAAAATGTAGGCTCATAATCAAAAAGTCGACCTAAAAATCCTAAAGAGCTACTCACATAGTCATAATAGTTAGACACAACGACCAGGAAGTTATATTCAAGGTCAAAAAAAGTTAGTCCAGAGCACAAACTTGTACCCACTAAAATATCCCAATATCAACAATTTTCTTAAAAATAACTTTTATGATTGTTACCCCCTTACCATTTTTGAGGGATACGCCCATAAAATGGGTAAAAATCGTATATTTTCACTCTAGGCATACCCCAAACTTATTGTAGACATCCCCATAGCAAAGATTTTCATTAAAAACCACTTTTAGGATTTTATCCCCCTGACCATTTTTTATGGCTACGCCCCTGAATTCGACGAAAATCGTAAATTTAGCACGTAGGTTTACCTAAAACTTTATTTTAGACATCTCCTTACAAAAAATTTGCTTAAAAATCACTGTTAAAATTGTTACCCCCTTACCATTTTTGGTGGCTACGCCCCTGAATTCGACGAAAATCGTAAATTTAGCACGTAGCCTTACCTAAAACTTTATTTTAGACATCCCCATACCAAAAATTTACTTAAAAATCACTTTTGAAATTGTTACCCCCTTACCATTTTTGTGGGATACGCCCCTGAAATCGATAAAAAATTGAAATTTAACCTCAAGGCATACCTCAAACATAATATTTGACACCCCTACATATCAAATTCCAACAAAAAATCAACAAAAAACTAGTAGTGTATAAAAGGGATTTTAGCATGATTTTGCATCGCATTGCATCGTGGCGTGCAAAGATTCCTGCATCGTACCACGATGAAATCTTGCCTGGTACCCGGCTCAAATCAGAAAAAAATGTTGACAACATACTCAAACCAGAAAAAAAGACAAAATGTCTTCCACATGCGATGTCTCCGCAAAATAATGCACATCAAATGGTAGGACAAAATAACCAACTTAACTGTCCTGCAACGTGCTAAAACCCCAACAGCCATGTTGATGCTCAGAAGTCGAAGACTAAGATGACTGGGGCATGTTCAACGAATGGAAGAAAAGCGCATTCCTAGGCAAATACTATATGGTGAACTAATACACGGAAAAAAGACAAATCGGCAGACCTAAACTACGATATGGAGATATCTGTAAATCATCTCTGAAAGACTTCTCCATCTGTGAAAACGACTGGGAACATCTGGCAAGTGATCGCACATCCTGGAGAGCATGTATAAGGAACGGTATAACAACGTTTGAGACTGTGCTAAGACAAAACTTAGAAGAGAAAAGACTCATGAAAAAGGATGGTAAACTCTGTAGACCAGCGAGCCTGACTTGTTCATTATGTGACCGCGTGTGTTTGTCAAACATTGGTAGAATTAGTCACGAGAGAAGCTGTTCTGCAAAAACAAAACCTCAAAACAATACACAATAGCCTTCACTAGACCGTCTGACAAGACGAAAAGGGCCACACAATCCGGCAACAGATATGAATGAGAGACGTATAGATTATCCAATAAGAAAAGAGAGTTAATATTCACAGACGTACATATTATCCAATTAGAGATAATAATTAGTATTGACAGGCGTATAGATTAATCATTCAGAGAGTTAGTATGATAACACGGGAATAGTTGTATCAATCTTATTTTATATTAACCGATGTTTTATAGAGAGGGAAATATTATATTTTTATTGCGCAGTGCGACTTCCTGTGTTTTTTTTCGTGGTCAGCTGATCTCATTGTCACGCCAGTCGTGGTGTCACGTCAGATTGCTTGACTCTGGTGGCCGTTTCGATCGACGTCCGTTTAAATATGTACTTGCTAGCTGTGCGGATCTGCAGAGAGAGCCTTCATACAACTTGACATTGGAAGACTTGGAACAGGACCATTGGCGTCCCGTTGATTCAGCGCTCTCTTTTCGTTACATAAAAAGATACTGTGGTGACCACGACTCAGCTGTACACCGCCTGGTCTTTCTTCGCTTCCCCCACGGTAATTAGGTTCAAAGCGATTTGATACTTAGCTCCGCACCTGATCGTATGGATTGCACGTGTTCATCGTCCTCAGAATGTTTGTACTTCTCGTTGTGTTGATCGGCCCAAATCGCCAACTGGACCAATCTACTACACAGCCACACACAATGGAGGTCTCACAAGTCATGAATAACACAATATTTAACATGCTTTATTTACAAAGTGCTGACGATAGCATGCTATCCGCACCAGTCTATTCAGTAGGTCTAATAAAGTTTTGGCTTACTACCGCCTTATGTCACCTGCTTCTATGTTTGAAATGCTCTTAGACCGTTACACCCCTACTATCGCCCTACACTGACAGGTGACTTTATCTAGACTCCCTCTAACTCACATCCGATCTATATCTGTGTTTGAAATCTCCGCCTAAACTGGACTTCTCCCCATTACCTAAACTGGACTTGTCTTTCCATCTACCCTGCCGTTTAAATACCTCAAATACCAACCAATCATAATTCACCTACGTCATCACTCAGCCAATCAAATAAATCTCACCATCTTATGACAACTCACTCTAGAGTTTTCATCATTCACTTATCGCGCGAGACTTTTCCGATCTCCACTCACCACTATTAACCGCCCCGTGCCACTCGCTCAATTCACAGCGGTTCTAAAATCTCACATTACCTACAATCGTTCTCCCATTGTCTTTACCATATACCCAACTACATCTATTTCCCTACATCGCTACATCCCCCTGGCTACAAGAGGACGTGTTTGAAATTGTTAGAGGACATGTTTGAATTTGTTAAAGAACGTGTAAGAAATTGTTAGAGAACGTGTTTCAAACTGTTAGAGGGTGTGTTTGCGTTTGTTAGAGAGAGTGTTTGATTTTGTTAGATGAAATGTTTGTATTGTTAGAGGACAGGTTCGTTGGACTGACTTAACAATGGAGTAGCACATTAAAAAAAAAATTATCTTAACTTTTTAAATTTTTCAATGTTTCCAAGTACAACGAATGCCACTCTTGATATTGATATTTTGGTATCATATTCTGTACCTCGGGAGCCGCGATAACTCAGTGGTTAGTGAACTTGACTACAAAGGACAAGACGTAAGGTTCGATCCCAACCGACGGCTTTCGGTTCACCCAGCCTTTAATGGGTACCAGATTTTTTTCTGGGAAAGTAAAGCGGCACGGGCGTAATACCGACCACATTACCCCAAAAATCATGTGCTGAAGGTCTGTACAATTTATGGTCACTAACATCATATTCCCTATTCGCCACTTGGCCTGACGAGGGTCCTTTATTTTTTTTTTACTCTGTATCTCCATCTTTGTCAGTCCTTCTCTCTATATATTACTGTCCAGATATATTTAAGATTCTACAACTAGTAGAGGTATTTCTCCTAGTGTTATTGTCAACTGCATTAATTCTCATAATGTTGGTTTTATCTCTATATTCAGATCCATGTGATGTGGTCTTTCAGCAAGTATGGTCATTTAACTTGCATCTGTTGATGATTATGTGATAGGAAAGCTATATCATCACCAAAGTCTAAATTTTCAAGTAGTTTGCTCAGTGAGCAGTGGATTTCATTTCTGTTGTTTAGAGTTACTTTCATAATCAAAACTATGACCAGTAGAAAGAGAAATGGTGATAGAAGGCATTACAACCTTACCCTTGTTCCTATTTCAAATGCGTCTGTCTTGAAATTCTCCTGATGCAAAACCAGAGGGCTTACTTGAACTCGATTTGACCCCTGATGCAATACCAATGTTTCCACTTATAAACGAAAGACTTTAATACAGCTATGAAAATACCACTCAGGGGTCAATTGGAGTTCAAGTAACTCACCACCTCCACTCGCATTACCTCACTCTACCAATGACCATGCAGGTGCCACATAGGCTACATATGGATTAAACACTCCTCTCTGATTTGATATTTTATACGTCTCTCTTTTGCATCTGTTACCAGATTATAAATAAACTTAGAACACGAATGCATATTTGTTTTATAGCCGTGGAGACTGTTATACCGATGGCTATTTTCACAAATCTGTTCAGGGTAAAATATAGGGCTCTCTCCTTCTATTACAGCTATTATTTCTCCTCTCTTTCATCAGAGTTTAGTTACAATCACGAAAACTGTTCAGCTGCAGCAGAGGTTACCTCAGATTTTTGTTCTTATCTACTTTTTAGAGCAAAAGTAAAGTTCAGAAGACGAAGACAGTGATGACACAGATGAAAGTGGTGATTGGTCGCCGGATAAACTAAACACTACAAGTTGCATATTCCTTAATGTAATAACTGATTAACTTTAGATTCATTCTTCAAGAAGAGAAACATTTCCGACAATGTGTTAAACACTAAAAGAACTTCTAAACGAATTGTTAAAATAAATGTCATAGTTTAAGGATCTGGTCTCAAAACCACGTTGCTGACGAACTGGAGAGTGCAACTGAATTAACTATCGACCACTCGTTGGGTGATAATAGGCAATTACATATTTCTGATTAGGAGACAGATTATGAACAAATTAACGTGCGGTGGAATACAAAATTACACCACTTCCGCGTTAGTTACTTGCAGTCAACAAGATGATGTAATAAAAGATAGAATTACGAAGGTATGTATTTGCTCATTGTGCACTTCTTGGTTTACATTTAAATGTATATGTGTATATATTTAGGCCTTCCCTCATAACGAGGCCGGCGGGGCCTCATTATGAGGGAAGTAAAGAATAGTGGTACTGTGACCTTCCAAGCATGTCGTAAGAGGCGACTAAGGAGAATGATCGATGGCTTGACAAGCTGTCATTGTAAAAGGTATTGTTATGGAAACAGACCATAGATTTTAGAAGCAGTGATCTCCGCAATATGTGCCAATTTGGCACGCAAGGTTTCTGTTTTTGAGATTGTGGTTCTGCCCTATGTGCCGTCTTTGGCTCGATAGGACAATAGATAGATAAATATATATTTAGACCCATTAATCTTGTGTTTTATAGTGTGCTATAACACCCTCAAACTCTCAAGGTCCAGTCGTTAATTTCATAATTTATCAGAATGCTATGTTATTGTAACATTTCTAAATACAAACATTCAGCATAATTATAAATATTTAAATATAACTAATAATGATAATGAAAATTGAGATTTATCTCTACAGTAAAGCGGTGATAAGTAGCGTGATTAACATTCGTTCATGATATAATTACATGCACATTGTGTATCGAGTTGTGATTGTTTAATTTTTTTGTTTACTGCTTTAATAACAAATTTTGTCATTTAGCGATATTTCTTTTATATACATTTTCATTTACACAGATACAATTCCTCATCAGGTGGATATACTTTCCCCCCTAGGTTAGATTTTCAGAGCAGTCGATCCTTTTAACAATTCAAGTTTTTGAAGAGGAGGAACGCGATGTCCCTAGCAGCAATTTGCAATAGACAGAGAACGCTTTGAAAGACATATAATAGAACGGGACAAAATAACCTCTCCTGTTTTAGATGGTGTTTATACAGCCAGTGTTTTAGAAAATAGACTGTATCAGAGACGTGATGTATGACGGACTGAAATGTAGTGTTGTGTACGAAGGGCAGGTTACAGAGGTATTTGAAACAAGAACAGGAGTAAGGCTGGGCTGTCTTCTATCACCATTTCTCTTTCTACTGGTCAAGAGTTTTGATTATAAAAATAACTTAAAACAACAGAAATAGAATCCACTGCTCACTGACCAAACTTGAGGAATTAGACTTTGGTGATGACATAGCTTTCCTATGACATAATCATCAACAGATGCAAGTTAAATGGCCATACTTGTTGAGAGACCACATCAGATGGGTCTGAAAATAGAGATAAGCCCAAAATTATGAGAATTGAAACTGACAATAAAAATAGGAGAAATACCTCTACTAGTTGTAAAATCTTACATATATCTGGACAGTAATATAGTCAGAGAGGGACTGACAGAGAAGGAGGAACAGAGAATGATACCAAAATATCAAGAGGTGCATTCGTTCTACTGGGAAACATAAGGAAACTAAAAGAAAAGTTAGGGTAAATAAAAACAATGTGCAACTCCATTGTCATATCTGTCAAAGAAACCTGCCCGCTACCAATACAAATATGTCCTCTAACAACTTCAAACACCGTCCTTTAACAAACTCAAGCACTCCCTATAACAAACTCAAACACACCCTCTAACAAACTCAAACACGCCCACTAACAAATTCAAACACGCCCTCTAACAATTTAAAGCACGCCCTCTCACAAACTCAAACATGCCCACTAACAATTAAAGCAAACCCACTAACAAACTCAAACACACCCATTAACAATTTAAAGCACACCCTCTAACAAACTGTAACACGCCCTCTAACAAACTCAAACTCGCCCTCTAACAAACTCAAAAAGCTTTATAACAATTTAAAAGATGCCCTCTAACAAACTCAAACACGCTATCTAACAATTTAAAGCACACTAT
Source organism: Megaustenia siamemsis (assembly GCA_032433765.1). Taxonomy (NCBI): domain Eukaryota; kingdom Metazoa; phylum Mollusca; class Gastropoda; order Stylommatophora; family Ariophantidae; genus Megaustenia; species Megaustenia siamemsis. The sequence goes on along the minus strand of JAVIAB010000125.1, from coordinate 69,409,951 downwards.
CTAACAAACTCAAACACGCCCTCTAACAAACTCAAACACGCCCTCTAACAAACTCAAACACGCCCTCTAACAAACTCAAACACGCCCTCTAACAAACTCAAACACGCCCTCTAACAAACTCAAACACGCCCTCTAACAAACTCAAACACGCCCTCTAACAAACTCAAACACGCCCTCTAACAAACTCAAACACACCCTCTAACAAACTCAAACACGCCCTCTAACAAACTCAAACACACCCTCTAACAAACTCAAACACGCCCACTAACAATTTAAAGCACACGCTCTAACAAACTCAAACACACCCTCTAACAAACTCAAACACGCCATCTAACAAACTCAAACACACCCTCTAACAAACTCAAACACACCCTCTAACAAACTCAAACACACCCTCTAACAAACTCAAACACACCCTCTAACAAACTCAAACACGCCCACTAACAATTTAAAGCAAATCCTCTAACAAACTCAAACACGCCCTCTAACAAACTCAAACAGACCCTCTAACAAACTCAAACAGACCCTCTAACAAACTCAAACACGCCCTCTAACAAACTCAAACACGCCCACTAACAATTTAAAGCACGCTCTCTAACAAACTCAAACACGCCCACTAACAATTTAAAGTACACCCTCTATCAAACTCAAACACGCCCTCTAACAAACTCAAACACGCCCTCTAACAAACTCAAACAGACCCTCTAACAAACTCAAACACGCCCTCTAACAAACTCAAACACACCCTCTAACAAACTCAAACACGCCCTCTATCAAACTCAAACATACCCTCTAACAAACTCAAAAACGCTTTATAACAATTTAAAAGATGCCCTCTAACAGTTTCTAAAACATCCACTAACATTTCTTAACCTGCTACACCGTGCGACGATTTTAACACAACAACGAACCACACAAAATTCATAGTTGTACCGCGGTTCGTTAGTGAGCGAAACACTTTGTATATACTGGTGAATGCTACCAGTCCAGGAGAGGTCATGTTTTTGCCTTGAAAGATAAAGCGCCGTCAACGACTGCGACGTGACTTTGTCGAGCTGCTCTGTCGACATATCGCTCCTTAAGACAACGATTATCAAAAGTAGTGCAAAACAGGGCAATTTTTTTAAAATTGCGATGGTCTTACATTACATTTAACACTTGCATCATGTACGTTGTAAACATACTTTCTCAACTAGTCATTGACTCATGATTACGACACAATATGGACGTTGCATCATTACTAAAAACAGCACGTCGCTAATATTGTCGATGGCTCGACAAGCTGTCATTGTAAAAATTATTGTTATGGAAACAGCGCCATATATTTTAGAGCAGTGATCTCTGCAATATGTGCCATTTTGGCACGCGAGGTTTCTGTTTTTGAGATTGTGGTTCTGCCCTATGTGCCGTCTTCAGCTCGAAAGGACAATAGATAGATAGATAATATTAACAACTTGAGAGCAATAAGTTCGATGAGTCATGAAACACATTATTATTACTCTTCTTTGTAACAAAATACACTTATATAATAATAATCTCTCTTGATGTATACGATAACTCATAAAAAAGTAAGCGAAGTGCTCCCGTCACGCCAAGTGTTGTATAGGTAATATGGTGTTAGTGACCATAAATTGTACAGACCTTCGGCACATGATTTTTGGGGTAATGTGATCGGCATTACGACCGTGCCGCTTTACTTTCCTAGAAAAAATTCCGGTAAACATTAAAGGTTGGGTGAAACGGAGGCCGTCGGTTCGGAATCGAACCTTACCGCTTGTCCTTCGTAGTCCAGTTCACTAACCACTGAGCTATCGCGGCTCCCACGATAACCCATGTTGTCTATTATATTTTTCAATAAAATATAAAATGTAAACTTATTTGTTTGAATACAATTTCAATAATTGTAAAATTGTCTTTCTTTATTATGTAAAGAGAGAGTAGTGTGTGGGATCTAATGATGTCACCGGGTCACGAAAGGGTGAAACACCACGAATAGGACGTCAATCAGTGAACGAGTTTACTACTATTGCTCTACTATTAGGAATCTTCTTCTTCTTCTTTGCTCTTTCACTGATACCTAAAAGGTGTCGTGGTTTATATCATTTGTCGTTCTTGAGCTGCTCGAATTGTCTGAATTAGTGATTTTCCTTTGTTGTTACATGTCTCTGTCACTGCATCTATCCATCTTCTTCTGGGTCTTCCACTTGGTCTTTTTCCATGCATTCTCGAGAAGAACGCACTTGATGGTGATTGGTGAGGATTCATTCTGACCAGGTGGCCGAACCATTTAAGTTGTTGTTGTTCTATATATTCTTGGCAGGGTTTTGTTCCTACCATTTTATTAGGAATAACTAATAAAATTCTGAGTCAGCATTTCCCATTTCTTCAATTAGGTCAGCTGACCAAGACTTAACATGGCAAGTCGCACCACGCAATACAAATACATGTATAACATTTTCCTTTCTATAAAACATCGGTTAATATAAAATAAGATTGATACAACTACTCTTGTGTTGTCAAATTAACTCTGCGAATGATTAATCTATATGCCTGTTAATGCTAATTTTAATCTCTAATTGGATAATATATACGTCTGTAAATACTAACTCTCTTCTCTGTTTAGAAAATCTATACGCCTCATTTACATCTGTTACCGGATTATAGTTAAATCTAGACCACTATAGAATATTCGTATTATATATATATATATATATATATATATATATATATATATATATATATATATAAACATCACGGCTGTTAAATAATTATAAAAATTTGTAAAATTATTTCTTCTGTTATATGGGCATTTGGACCTCAATTGAATCCAGGAACAATTATCACATTATCTATCTATTGACCTTTCGAGCCGTAACCGGCCCATAGGGCGTAGACCAAGATACACCTTCTCCTATATGAATTTTTGTTCTAGCAGTTTTCTTTTAAAGATATTTTATCAAATCTCGCCATCTGTCTCTGTTCTGTGCAAGCAGTTCTATCTCATTGAGGGAGCCGATTCCTGCTGCTCTTGCCTCTCTCATCAATGTTCTTCTCAGTGTCTCCCTGGGTCTTCCTCTTTTTCTTTTACCTGTTGTTTCCCATATGAGGGCTTGCTTTGCTATTCGATTATTATCTCTTCTCATCACATGTCCAACGTATGACCATCGTCTTTTCTTTATTACTGAAGATATTAGTGGTTGATTGGCGATTTCTCTAATTTCCTCGTTTGTTTTGAATTCGTTCCATTCTATACCAAGTATTTTCCTTAGACATTTATTTTCGAATGCGTTCAACTTTGTTTCTATATCTCTTGTTGTTTTCCAGCTTTCACACGCATACGTAAGGGTTGATAGTACATTTGATTTGAATAGCCTAAGTTTTGTGTTTGTGCTAATGAGTTTTGATTTCCACAACTTTTCAAGGCTTCTGAAAGACATTGCTGCTTTAGCCAGTCTGATTCTAATTTCTTTGCTCGTATCCCCTTCTCGATCAATGTGACTTCCAAGATAGATGAAGTGATCGATCTCTTCTACTGGTTTGTTTTCCATGTATATTTTGTCACTTGTTGGAATTAAACTTTTCATGACTTTAGTCTTTTCATGATTGACCTCAAGCCCAATTTTGCTGGCTATTGATGATAGTTCATTTGTGTTTTCCTGCATCGTTTTTATCTGATTGCTGATGAGAACTATGTCATCAGCAAAGTCCAGGTCCTCCAAATGGTCTCCTTGTATCCATTCGATGCCTTTATTACCAGTGCAGCATTTCTTCATTATGAAGTCCATAACAATTCCAAATAACAAGGGCGATAAAATACATCCTTGTTTAACCCCAGTTTCTATTGGGAAACATTCGCTCAGTCCTTCCTCTGTTCGAACTGCACATGTGTAACCATCATACATGTCTTTGATAATATTTATGATTTTTGATGGTAAGCCATATTGCTTCAGAATTTTCCACAAAGAATCTCTATGAATACTATCAAATGCTTTTTTGAAGTCGATGAAGTTATATCACATTAACAGGCTCACAAATAAAAAAAAACAACTTTCCTGAAATAACTTTAACCTCTATTTGAACAATTTAAAAAAAGGTAAGAAGTAACACCGCAATTTAGAAAAGCACTATGTCAATACTCAAGCTATTTCGCTTGCTCTTTGGCTTTCGTGTCAGCGTTGGGTATTAATTTCAGGTGGACAACATGTTGTTTATATAGGCGTATTAGTGTTTTTTAGCACTTTCTGTAAGACATATGTTAGCGTGTTGGTACGCTGGAGGATTTTATAAGTTTAATAATTATACTTAATAATAAGAATATTAGTATTAAATGCACTTGTTTTTTTTTTTTAAATAACACCTTTGTTGTTCCAATATGAATATATTGATGGTTGTCGTCTATTAACTCTACATCCATTGATATAAAAAGAGGAGTAAGACAGGGATGCATCCTATCACCAAGCTTGTTCAATCTATACACTGAGGAAATCTTTAATAAAAACATCATAGAGATGCCAGGCCTACAAATTAATGGAAAGATAATCAATAACCTAAGATATGATGATGATATTGTATTACTAGCAGAAAATCCTAAAGACCTACAACAATTGCTGAATGAAATAAACATGATAAGCGAAAAATACGGACAAGATATGAATATCAAAAAGACTAAAACTGTGATCATAAACAAAGGAAATACTCAAAACCCACAAATGGATATCAAAATTGAAGGAATAGACCTGGAGACAGTTCAGAAATACAACTACCTTGGACATACTATAACCAGTGATGGAAAATGTACAACTGAAATAAACAAAAGAATAGGAATGGCAAAAGGTAATTTTAATGCCATTAAGAACATACTAACATCAAAACAAATAACACCAGGGCTAAAACTAAGAATAGCAAAATGTTACATCTTCTCAATATTCCTATATGGTGCAGAAACATGGACATTAAAAAAGAAAACAGAACAGAGAATTGAAGCCTTTGAAATGTGGATATATAGAAGAATAGGTAGAATTGGATGGAAGGAAAAGAAAACAAACGATGAAGTCTTAAAACAACTAAAAAGGAAAAGAGAACTACTAAACACAATTCAAAGAAGACAAATGCTAATTTTGGGCCATGTTAAAAGACACAACAGCCTACTAAAAGTAATTCTGGAGGGAAAAATATAAGGTAATAGAGGCAGAGGCAGACCAAGACTAGCAGGGACGAGTAACATCAAAAGATGAACAAATCAGCCTATGACAACCTGCACCATCAAAGCAAGAGACAGAGCAGAATGGCGCTCCATGGTAGCCAACCTTCGTTGCGGAGATGGCACTCGATGATGATGATTATGATGTCGTCTATTATGTAAATATTCCTAAATGCTTATACTGTATTATTGATGTTTGTCTAATATATTTGAATAAGATGTAAACTATTATGTATATACATGTATACATATTTGAATAAACAATTTAAACTTATTACGTTTTGTCTTATATATCCCATATTTGGAAAGAGGGAATATTGAATGGAATAATAAGGTAATGATAGACCACTAAAGAACCTAATAACGTTACACGGACCCAGCACATAATGACGTGACCAGTTACTACACACTGTCTCATCGACCCTGAACTATATTTACCGGCGCTGGCATAGATTCTATCCATTGGATTACTGACTCCCTACTACTTTTATAGCCCTCTTCGTTAGTTCCCCCAAACATTTTTTTACGTGAGCACAGACATTTAGATGAGACTGTTCTCTGAATTACATTTTCAGCAAAGAAAAAAACATCTCTGGGTTATCGGGGTAGAATAGCTGACGATTTGATTCACCGGATAAGTTTTATATTGCCTGGATCAGCTTATTCGTCTCCGATCTTGATCTCTAATTCTTACCTCTGTGGAAACTTGCGTCAGATGAATATCTTATTCTTATTCGTGTGGAGACCGTAGAGACTATACGAGTCTTACTTGACTCTGTGGAAACTTGCGTCAGATGAATATCTTATTCTTATTCGTGTGGAGACCGTAGAGACTATACGAGTCTTACTTGACTCTGTGGAAACTTGCGTCAGATGAATATCTTATTCTTATTCGTGTGGAGACCGTAGAGACTATACGAGTCTTACTTGACTCTGTGGAAACTTGCGTCAGATGAATATCTTATTCGTGTGGAGACCGTAGAGACTATACGAGTCTTACTTGACTCTGTGGAAACTTGCGTCAGATGAATATCTTATTCTTATTCGTGTGGAGACCGTAGAGACTATACGAGTCTTACTTGACTCTGTGGAAACTTGCGTCACATGAATATCTTATTCGTGTGGAGACCGTAGAGACTATACGAGTCTTACTTGACTCTGTGGAAACTTGCGTCAGATGAACATCTTATTCTTATTCGTGTGGAGACCGTAGAGACTATACGAGTCTTACTTGACTCTGTGGAAACTTGCGTCAGATGAATATCTTATTCTTATTCGTGTGGAGACCGTAGAGACTATACGAGTCTTACTTGACTCTGTGGAAACTTGGGTCAGATGAATATCTTATTCTTATTCGTGTGGAGACCGTAGAGACTATACGAGTCTTACTTGACTCTGTGGAAACTTGGGTCAGATGAATATCTTATTCTTATTCGTGTGGAGACCGTAGAGACTATACGAGTCTTACTTGACTCTGTGGAAACTATACATTCCACCCTCATAATTTTTCTTCTAATCACTGATATTGTCATCGTCACCAATTCTTCAGAAGTGTAATTTTGTCTTCGGAGTTAACTGTCCGAGAAACCGTCTCGCATTAATTCAGAGACTTCACTGTCTCTTGCTAATTCCAGCTCTCTGCCAATAGATTAGAGGCGGACTATTTTAACTTGTCAATCTACTCGCTTCACTCCAGCTCCATCGAGCTTTGTTAACATTTATTAACTAATGGATTGAACAGCAATAAACAAGTCTGATGCTGGTTTCAAAATTTCCAAAAATTGATACATATTAAGCTCTGCAACTTTATTATAACAATTAACACAACATGAAAAATATCAATACAAACCAGTCCTAATCACCTATCTCTATCTAATCTAATCTATCAACAGCTACATAGTTAGTGATACTTTTACGGGCTCTATACCCATTCTAATATTGAAATCAATTGTCGACTAAATCACTAGCTCCTACTTAAATTTTATCTATCTTGAATATCTCAAAGTTCCTAATATTGGTCCATTAACTAATATCGTTCATGAATCCTTCTCCAGATCTTCACACCTTAACTGCTAACCAGACACGTGAGGTTTAGACAACTTTAACGATCCCATTAAACCCTGACTTCAGTTCTACCCGAGCTCCTCAATAATTTAGCGCCTTTGCTTCATTTTACGATTGGTTTATATAAATCACGTGATTGATTTCGGTAGCTGAAATTCAAATGATTATTATTTTTGGTGTTTTCTTTGTTCATTCCGACCTTGACGTTTAACTATTTAATATAAAAATAATCTGGCAAGTAGCCATGAAATATTTTCCTCATTTTAAGGTCCTTTGTTTAATATTGCCCTCAAACCAAATACATTTTGCCATCCTTCCTTTGTCAGGGTTACAAGAAATACAGGGTAGATGGTAGTGGATGGTATGTGCAAACAGCCGACCGATAAGAAGTGCCGGTTATGGTCTCCTATCTGTGAAGGCTGGTAGAGCATCTCATTTATAGAAACAATGGCTGTGATCAACTAGTACATTCACTGCAGGGAAGGAAGGAGGTGGCAAACTACCTTGCCCAGGAAAATCTTGCCAAGCAAACCAGGTAATCTAGATTTCACGACGTTAATGGATACTCCAAAGTAGCTACCTCCTATAATAGGTAGCGTCTTGTGCTTCTTGTGACACCTGATCGTTCTCAAGCAACCTATGGCACGACAAATTATATTGATATTATATCAATAAGAAATTAAAACATTAGGTCAACATTCTAGGTTGGCAAGCTAGAAAACATGAGTTCAGAGTGCCACAGGCATTGAAAGAAGCAATTATGATACCATTACTAAAGCCAGGCAAAAGATGGTTCGACGACATCCAGCTATAGACCAACTAGCCTTATAAGCTGTTTGTGTAAAACAATGAAACGTATAGTCAATCTCAAACTGCAATGGTACACCTGGAAAGTGAAAACCTCATTGTCCCACAGCAAGCAGGCTTTAGAAAATGTTACTCTACTGAAGATCAGACAAGCGATCTTTCCCAGGAAATTGAGGATGCATTCCAAGAAAAGAAACTGGTACTAGCAGCATAGATATAATGCATTTAATAAGGTATGGAAGGAAGAGTTTTTGAAGAAACTGAGAAATTACGGAGTAAGTGGCAGGATGCACAAATGGGTGAAACATACCTGCATAACAGGAGAGCCAGAGTGCAACTGGATGGTATTAGGAGTAAAAAGATCCTTCCGCGCCAGGGCGTTCCAAAGGGAGGGGTACTATCTTCAACACTTTTTCTAGTCCACAACAATGACATAGTTACTGAACTACCACATGGCATCAAAGTGGCAGTGTATGCAGATGATTTGGTAATGTGGTGCACAGAGGAGTATGCAACAGTGGTCTCCAAATTGTTGCAGAAAGTTATGAATTCACTGAACGTTTGGGCAAATAGATAGTGTCCATACCAGAACAGACTCATTGGACAGAGGAATGTGGTTTGCCAATATAAATATGGTCAGAAGTGATACTTGACAAGGAGGAATAGAATAATTAATATACAGCGTAAAACAATAACTCTAAATTTCTTGGATGAAGAATACCCACATGACCCATGGATTCGGGTTTACACAGATGGATCAGCACACAATGCAGTGAAGAATTGGAGAGCAGGTGTATACATAGAGTACTCAAATAACACTAGGCATATGAATAAAATAGCAGCAGGGAAATATTGTCACAATTAAGATGCAGAAATTCTAACAAAAAAAGTTGACAATAGAAAAGCTCACAGCATGTAGCGTTTTTGACAGATGCAAGATCAGCACTCCAGGCACTGCAATCCAGAAAATTTCGACAGCTGCAGACCTTATTGATTGAATCAGAATTGCCCTGGAGTGGTTCCCATCACACTGTGGAATACTAGGAAACGAGAGAGCAGTTAGTAGATACATGGACTCCAAAACAAGAAATTAAGCAGCTGTCAGTATTACATGTTAGAAATATACAAGAGAAATTCCATCTACCTGAAAACCGACTGCAAACATCAAGAGTCATCAAAGAAATGCCACCAAGTACGAATTTTAAAAATCCTGAAACAAATGTAGAGATATGTGCCAGAACAGATAAAAGGGCAGACCCAGTATCAGTAACACTAACATCAAGGAAAACAATAGATACTTATCCAGAGGATTGGATACATATATACACAGATGGTGCAGCCACTAACGCTCCTTCAAAAGCTGGATATGGAATATTAATACATTATCTAAACGGAACAGCAGAAGAAATATATGGACCTTGTGGTGAAGTCTGAAACAATTATGAAGCAGAAAAACAGCTATAGAAACAGCAATTTATCATTTAAATACGATTGTCGATACCACACCATCGAAGAAAACAAACACAGTTATATTTACGGATTCCAAATCGGCAAATTTAGCACTGGGAAACAGCATGAACAAACCAGAACTCCCACAGCTTATCATAGATACAGACACACTCATTGAAACACATAACAAAAGATTGGTAATCCAATGGATCCCGGGACGCTCAAATATACCAGAAAATCATAAGGCTGATACATTAGCTAAGAGAGGGATCCAGACAAACACAGATACATACATCCATCACACTAGACACAGCCAAACAAGTCATAAACTCCAACAGTAGAGAGGAGTGGCTGAATGGATGGGCCTTAGGGAAAACAGGAAGAGAGCTTTTTAAATATATGGCAAGACAAAATCCACAAGACATCAACAACCTAACAAGAATAGACCAAACCACAATAATATATTAATAGAATACGACAAACCCATACCCCAGTATGTCCACTCTGTAATCACCTTCAAGAAACTGTAGAACACCACTTGTTTCAATGTCCAAAGCTCACTGACATCAGAACAACACTACTTCCTCAAAGACCCTCCAAATGGAACCACAGCAGAACTTAAAAATACCTGCAGATACTACTACATGGCATGGGCCGAAGGGCATCAGCTCAAAGGTCGCTGGATCCATAACAACAACAACAACAACACCGGTTACATACCATCATAAGAAACTGATAATCAAATCAATCAGAGGACCACAAGCCCCAAATCAGGATACCTTTCATAATATGAATAGATATGAACAAGTTATCATTATACGCCTCAGAACAGGACACAATCGACTCCACAGTCACATGTATACAAAATTCAAGATCAGCACCTAAACTACATGTACATGTGGACAGGCGCCCCAGACTGCTGAACACATACTCAAAGACTGTACTGAAAATAATAGACTGAGGGAAATCTATTTTCCCATACATACAACACTACAGACAAAACTATATGGGACATTTCAATTACAAAAAAAAACAGTACAATTTATACAGGAAACGATATTGCAGATACAGACAATAATTCAGGCGAACGAAAGATAGATATTTAACACTTGGTTCAAATAGCACTCTAGTCGACTATGGGTATGTCAAAGCCCAGAAAACAAAGTACACAATCAATTTGATTAAATACAGGTGCAAAGAAGATTCAGAAATATTTTAACATCTGTTAAAACACCAGGAGCAGATTTCAGTAGTGACCATAGACCAGTGGACGGAAGAAGCATAATCAAACTGAAGAAAGCACAGAAAGACCCAAGAAGTATGAAATTAGAACTAGATATTCTTATAGATAGACAGATGGGTGATAAATGCAGCACAATAGTACAAAGCAGACATAAGGTCACTGATAAAAAACAGAATATAGAGGACCAGTGAGGATGCTCAAACAATCGATTCAACAAACATCGAAAAAGGTAATGCCAGTGACTAAAAGAACCAAAAGTAAATGGATGGCAGAAAGAAAATAATTGAACTAATGGACATCAACTAAAAACATAAGAAAGAAGAAGTGGCATACGGAAGATTGCACAAATAAATCTAAAACAAGTGTAGAGAAAAAAAGAATGTCTTAAAAAAATGTTAAGGAATGAAAAGATTAATGAAGGATACAATTCAGGAACAATTAATTACAAGAATTAACATGACGAAAAGAAGATAAAGTTTCCGAATGTGTAAAATGAAAAGAACAAAAAATATAAACGGAGAAAAGAATATAATTGATGGAGTATAACAATCAACGCTATGCCTATGAAAGACAAGAGCTAAACAATTCAAATATAGTTGGTATGGTTGGCGACAGAACACGAGGAATTGCATACGGGTCTCATCAGACGCCTTTAAGATACTGACTTGGCTGATGTTTTTGGACTTCTTGTCCACTGTCAGCAAGACATACAAGAGATAACATATAGAGTAGATCAGTTTGCTAACAGTAGGACAAAAAAATTAATGCAGAGAAAACTAAAATTATGAGGATAAATACCAAAAGTACAAGGAAGGTTACATTCAGTGGAATGGGGCTAGAAAAACTGGAATCATTTTAAATACCTAGGAAGCTATATTTCATGAAACAGCGACATCGAGGAAGAAATATCTACAAGAATAGACATGCCAATCCAAGCATTCAATAGACTTGGAACAAAGTGGCGTTCAAATAGTCTCCATCTCAGCACCAAGCTTACAATTTAAAAGTCAAATATGCTATCTATACTCCTATATGCATCAGAAAAGTGGAGAAAGAACCATACTATAGATAGCCAACTAAGAGGATTTGTAGGTCGCTATTATAAGAATTCTAAACATTCGTTGGGATCAACATATTCATAACAAAGTAGTCGCCAGAAGATACGGCATTAACAACATCAATCAAGAAGTGAAAACAGGAGGTAGGAAATGACTAGGCCACGTTCAACGAATGGGGCAAATAAGGTATCAAGCATTAACATTTACATCATCTGGCAGATGAAGAAGATGGTAGAACAATGGGGACGTGACGAAGAACGAACCATGACGATGGGAAAGAGGCTGACAAGTCCTTTCGAGAGTTGTCTCTTTTTGGTTCAGACCATATTAGATGGATATGAGACTTACAAAAACATTAGTAGAATAAACATTCCAATAGACAAACAGAAAACTGCAAGACGAGAAAACCAAGATGCAAAACACATGCCTTCAGCACCAGAAGAGCATCAGACGACCATCTTTACCCCAACTGAATTAGATGTTGCCCTCAAAGGATTGAAGCTCAAAAGTTCCCCTGGTAAAGATGGAATCTCCAACGAAATGCTCCTAAATCTGGGACAGAAAGCCAAGTTCCAGCTTCTAAGGACAATAAATGCTAGCTGGAAGAGAGGTCATGTGCCGACAATCTGAAAAGAAGCTATTATGGTGCCCATCCTCAAGTGTGAAAAAGACCCACTAGACCCCAGTAGCTATAGACCAATTAGCCTACTGAGCTGCCTGAGTAAACTCACGGAAAGGCTGGTTAACAGAAGTCTTATGTGGCATTTGGAGACAAAACAACAAATCGTACCACAACAAAGTGGCTTTCGTCAGCACAGATCAACTGAAGACCTGGTCACCTCCATTGCACAGGAAATAGAGGATGCTCTACAAGAAAAGAAACACACACTGGCAGTGTGGGTAGACTTGTAGAAAGCTTTTGATAGTGTTTGGCGAGAGGGTTTAAAGAACAAGCTTTTTAGACTTGGCATCCAGGGTCGTTTATTCAATTGGGTCTCTCAATACCGTAAGGATAGAATGGCCAGAGTACAAGTTCAAAGTCAACTAAGTAAGAAGGTCTCTATCGTTCGTTCGTTCGTTCGCTTTCGTCAGCTTTGACCTCTGACGAAGTCCCACCCACTCAATTTTGTGGGACTGAATTTTGCGTGTAAAGTCTGTTTTATCCCATTACAGGATGCCCCTCGCCATGCAGGCAGATTTACTCCGACTTCAGAGGTACTAATTTTTAGGGAATTAGTAAAACCCAGGTGTCCTCGCCAGGGTACGAACCCCGGCTGTTGCCGTGGTAAGCCAACCGCCTATCGATTGCGCTAACCGGACACCCAAGGTCTCTATCGAACAAGGTGTCCCACAAGGCGGAGTCTTGTCCCCAACACTCTTTTTAATTTTCATAAATTTTATTGTAATGGACATTCCACCCAGAATGCACACAGCAATATACGCAGATGATCTGGCGTTATGGGCTGCGAGGAAAGTATGTCGGTGGCTGGACCCAGGATGCAAGATGCCTTAGGTGAACTTGAAAAATGGACGAACACCTGGTTCTTACCAATCAACGAAAAAAAAAACTACATATACAATTTGCAGCTTATCAAGAAACACACTCTCTGCAAACTTGAAGATAAAAGACCATACACTCCCCATTGACCAAAACCCAACATACCTTGGCGTCACCATGAATCGCAGAATGACTTGGAAAAATCAGACAGAGCAAAGAAAAAAAAAACAGAAAAGAATAAATATTATGACGAAATTTGCAGAAACGGACCGGTGGGGGGGGGGGGAAGACAGCAATATTTTGAAAAGACTATACGTAGGAAGAGTCAGACCAGTTCTAGAGTATGGAGTCACAGTCTGGGCTATGGCTTCCAAATCACACCTTAGCAAAATTAACAGAACACAGAACCAAGTTGCCCGTATCATCACCGGTGCTATGAAATCTACACCTATCAAGACTCTAGAAACAGTAACATGTTTACAACCCTTAGATGACAGACGGGTCACTAAAGTATTGCAACAAGCGGAGAAATATAGAAGGCTCCTTAGCCACCCCATGCATCAAAGAATAACTGGTTCCGGAATTGTACGACTAAAGAGGAGCAACTTCGCTGCAATTGTCAATGAACTAACTACTGGAGACCCAGTACTTTCCTAAACAATATCGAAACTCTTGGGCCCATCTGATATGTCTCCTCATGGAAAGCATAAAATACCAGAATTTAAGGAAAATATAACAGGAATAATGAAAAAGGCACCCAATCAGACACAGAAAGAAAACACGTAGCAGAAAAACACATACACGATACCTACCCACATGACTCTTGATCCTACATATACACAGATGGCTCTGCTACTAATGCCACCAGAAATGGGGGGGGGGCGCGTGTGTACTTGACGCTGAATAATCAGGACGAGATCACCATGCCAATAGCTACTGGAAAATTCTCAAACAACTTTAAGGTAGAAACTGAGGCCATCAGAGATGATGCAACACTGGCTACTCAACACAAAAATAACATGCACAATAAATTGGTGATTCTGACTGATGCACTGTCAGTACTATCAACTTTAAAATGCCCCAAGAACAATGAACTAGATGACTTGAGAACAACCCTGGACCACCTATGCAATAACTTCCAGAGAGTAGTCATTCAATGGATACCATCACACTGTAATATAGGGTTAAGGCAAAGAAATACAAATGAATGCATAAAAATGCGAAGCTGCAGTAAAGCTGAATGTGAGGAAAAATTAAAAAATAGACAAAAATGGTATGTTAGAAGCTAAACGACGTTTCGGCCCAATAGGCCTTCAGCAGGAACAAACAAAAAAAAAAACACATACACGGATATGTAAGTAAAACTAATAACGAAACATCCAAAACAAAAATAATCGAAATATGTCTATCCTGTCTGTCAGGCCGAGGTCAAAATGAAAAGGTAATGGTAACCTGAGTGTGGCTGTCGTGAATGTGCAGAAATGTGCGCAAATGCACACAGAACCAGAGGAGTTCACACAGGAGTCAGTGTGCAAACACAAAAGAGAAAGAATAGAACAGTAGACTAACAGGTGCTCAAAAGGCGGTAAGAGTGAGATGTCTGAGGGTGGGGTACAATAAAAAAAAATGAGGGGTAAGGAGCACAGAAAAAAGGTATAGAGGAGAACACCGAAGTGTCTCATTGGGGACTAGAGGAGAAGAACTATAAATAGCATGGTATAGTAGATAGACCAAAGAACCCAAATATGTGCAGTAGAGAAGGCTATGCAAAAGGGAAGAAGCAACCAAAAGGAAACTATGTGTATGAGTGTGATACATTCATGCCTCGTGGGGTCAGCGAACCATACTGGACTATGAGGCGATTTTCCAAAGTATAGCGGCTGCGGTCGCCAGAGTGACAAATGACAATCCCAGTGACACGGATGTCGTCTTTGCCCTTGTGATCAGGGGAGTTGAAGTGGGAAGACACTGGAGTACCAGTATTATGTTGGACATCCCGTAGATGTTCACAAAATCTTTCCGCTAATCTTCTCACAGACTCACCAATATAGGTCATGTGGCATCGTTGGCATACGATGGCATAAATGATATTGCGGGACACACATGTGAAGCCATGCTTGATCTTGAACCGTCCATTAGGGAATAAGACCGAGTCAATAGGGAGGACATAGGCACAGGTGATACAGTTACGACCACAAGGGGCCGTGCCGAAGTGCTGAGGGTGGGAGCGAGGGAGATGGCTCCTAACCAAAATATCTCTCAAATTCCTGTCTCGCTTGAAAGCGATCATCGGGGGATCACTAAAAAGTAGACGGGTAGTGGGATCAGAGAGGAGAATGGAACGGTAGCGGTTGAGTATATTCACAGCAGCTAAGTTGTGAGGATGATATGTGAGGGTGAGTATATATACACTATAATATACACGGGAACGAACGTGCAGACAAATTAGCTAAAGAGGGAGGGAGATTACCGCAAAAGAACCATCAACTCAGTTATGATGAAGCGAAATACATCCTGAAGGGTCAGTTCCATGAAAAATGGAAACGAGAACACCCAAAGCATAATGAGAGAGACGGATACCACCACAATGCGACAGTTCACAAAAAGCACTCAAGTTTCATCTCAGTAGAGGTTATTTTCTTATTGTTCTTGCATCTAAAGGTCCAGGACTGGCATTGATAGCACAACGTTGGGATAAAGATTGTATTGCAGAGTGCCCGTTTTGCCTCTATGGTTATGTCCTTGTTGGACAATAGTAGTGATAGCTGTCCAATGATTTGACAAGCTGAGATGCAACTTGAGTCTATATCTGCTTTTTGTGAATTGTCGTTTGTCACTAAACTTGCTAGGTATTTCGATTCCTCTACTTGTCAACAGAAACAATATAATATAATATAATAATATAATAATATACTAAAATACTAATAATATAATATTAATATAAATTAATACATAATAATATATAATAATATAATATAATATAATATGTAATAATATAATATAATATAATACAATACAATACAATACAATATAATATAATATAACATAATATAATATAATAATATAATATAATATAAATTATATTTTTTACTATAATTAAATATTTGGGAACTTTGTTAACCTCAGACGGAAGATGTACAAAAGAGGTGAGATGCAGAATGGCTCAGGCAAAAGCAGCTTTCCAAAAAATGAGGACAATACTATGCAATCCATTTTTGACAATATAAACAAGAAAAAGAGTTCTTAAATGTTATGTAGAGCCAGTCTTAACATATGGATGCGAATCATGGACAATAGGACAACAGACAAGAAAATCACTAGAGTCTGTAGAAATGTGATTTTACAGAAGAATGTTGAGAATACCATAGACAGCTAAGAAGAGCAATGAAGAGTTTCTGAGAGAGGTCAAAGCAAAAAGAGAGCTAATTTCCAATGTTAGGAAGAAACAATGATCATTTTTTGGCCATGTAATGAGAAGAGAACAACTGGAATATATTGTAACAGCTGGAAAAATTGAGGGACGAAGAGATAGAGGGAAGCAAAAAGGAAAAATAACAGACAGCTTAAGAGAATGGCTTGGCAGAAGGTCAACAACAGAAATGATAAATAGCTGCCGAGATCGAAAGTTGTGGAGAGACATGATCACCTACGCCACTAGGCACTTATATATAATATAATGTAATATAATGTAATAATATAATATAATACAATACAATACAATACAATACAATACAATACAATATAATATAATATAATATAATATAATATAATATAATGTAATGTAATGTAATGTAATGTAATGTAATGTAATGTAATGTAATGTAATGTAATGTAATATAATATAATATAATATAATATAATATAATATAATATAATATAATATAATATAATATAATATAATATAATATAATACAATATAAATATAAATATAAATATAATTTAATGTCATGTAATATACATTCATCATTATGTGCCATACCGGTTGACATAGCCATCATGTCCTTTTACAATCGTCTAACTACCGTGCATCGTATCAGTTCTGTTGTTGACTGTTTTCCATGCCATGTCACCAAGCTATCTAGTATTTTCTCTCTTTGTCGTCCACGAGCTCTCTTTTGCTGTATTTAGCCAGCCAAGTACTCAATCTTTGCTCTTCTCATGATGTGACCGAAAAAATATTGATTGTTTTTGTTCTTATGTTCTTTTTCTGAGCTCCCTATTTGTGGCCTCTTAGAATTTCCTCATTGGTATATTTAGCTGTCCAGGAAACGTTCAACATTCTCCAGAGAAATTCCATCTCTGTGGCCCCTAATCATCTTTTTATTTCTTTATCTACTGTCTATGATTCTCTTCCATATGTCAGAATTGACTCTATGTAGCATCGATGAACTCTTTTTCTCACTTCTTTTGTCATCGATTTCTGGCATAAAACGTTTCTCATTTTCTGAAAAGCTATTTTGGCCTGAGCTATTCTGCTTTTTATTTCTGTGATGCCTCTTCCAGCTGTTGTTATTATTCTGCCCAAGTATTTGACGCGCTGCACGTGTTTCAGGTGCCTCCTGTTTATTTTTATACTTCACAATGGTGATGATTGTTTCTTTGATATGACCATTACTTCTGTTTTCTTATTATTCAGAAACATTGTTAGTGTCTGAATTGGTATTCGTTTCCAAAGTCCGTTTCTGTTATTTTTCTTCCTTTTCTCAAAATTTACTTATACTTTATATATATATATATATATATATATATATATATATATATATATATATATATATATATATATATATAAAATGCTTTCTCTGGGAATGTCCAAATTATTTTATAAAAACTTACATTGTAAATGTTTGGCATTGCTGTTATTAACAAAGGTGATGCCACGCTGTTCAGATCTTTACCTCGAACAGTTAATGTAACTCCACCACTGAAAGAAAATAAAAAAGAATTAAATTGAAAATTGGATAAACGTTTTTTGGAGTGCCTATTAATTAATCTGGTGAAATTATGAAAAAAAATTATAATAGTGCATTATACCTATGTACGCAGAAATTAATGTGCCTCCACAACTTTTTATCTATACCGATATAGCTGCTTATCATATTATGTTGTAATGGCAATAATAATAATAATAATAATAATAATAAAGGTTCGGTGCATTTTGCTGTGTAGCATAAAATAAGGCAATCCGGTTTTGAGGAAAAAGATTTTATTTTAAGGGAACATAAACGAAAAATATTAGAGTGCTAAAATAAATATATTATAAAGTGAAATATCTGGATTAATTGTGACTAGTTATTGTCAAGAAAGTACACAATACATGTTCGGAATGCAATGATGATGACCCGCAAATAACTCGATAACTCAATAACTCAAGCACACAATCTTGACAATCAATTGCTTATTAAATATGGTAAACTTAACGACGTTTTTACAAAAACAAAAACATAAAACTTTATTAGAAACAAAATACCACATAATTTATAACGATAAATAATAGACTAGATTGCACCACAAATATAAATATTTCACAAATGATAATTTTAATACAATACTGCAGTAATAATTAGTAGTTTGTATGTTTAACATTATGGCTTAGTTTTAATGAAAACAAGCTTTAACTGGCATTTGGCACTAACAATTTCTTTTTTCGTTCTAGTTGAAGCAGCTGCATTTGCCTTACAACACATACCACCTGTACACGCCTCAGAGATTCTACAACACGTCCCCAGGTCTTTACGGTATCCAGTAAGATGATATGAATCAACCATAAGTGGATGGTATCCACAAACTAGCCAGAGAATTTTCATAGATCCATTCATAGTGGTAATTTAAGGGAGGACAAATTTCACAGCTACCTTCTTCAAGTGTCAAAGATTAATAACGATCAATAACTGATCTTTGTTTATAGAACATCGTGGTATAACCTATGGTCCATTTCTTGCTCTTTCTATTAATATTGAGGATGATATTGTTCACTTCGATTTGTCTGGTTCACCTTGATTTAACTGGTACAACTTGATTTATCTGGTTCACCTTGATTTAACTGGTACACCTTGATTTATCTGGTACAACTTGATTTATCTGGTTCACCTTGATTTAACTGGTACAACTTGATTTAACTGGTACAACTTGATTTGTCTGGTTCACCTTGATTTAACTGGTGCAACTTGATTTAACTGGTTCACCTTGATTTAACTGGTACAACTTGATTTAACTGGTTCACCTTGATTTAACTGGTACAACTTGATTTATCTGGTTCACCTTGATTTAACTGGTACAACTTGATTTAACTGGATTACCCAACTTGAGTATCTGGTACTGATTAACTTAACTCAATCTAATCGACGGTGAGGCCGTCCGTCCGTAATTTCACCCAAAGTGAACTGATCTCAGAGCTACTCAATAACTTAGCCCACCTCTGACCATGTGGAAGGTTTGCTTCCGTCGCCATCATAATTAGTGATACTTCGCGTTGGATCTTTTTGATCGGACCACATCGGCCCGCTGGATACAGTTTATGGACACAGCCACAGACATTTCAAGTAATACACTTATCTCGTCATAAAAGAAAAACTTCAAATTGTTTATTTACGTCACTCCACTTATTAAACAAATCTCGGTAAAGCGGCTGGGCGGCGTGCATGACCACTCCAGCATGTCAAAGTAGTGCTAAGGAGGTTTTGGCTTCTCTAAACTATTCATACTTAAACTCGTGACTATCTCTTCACGCACTACACCCATACGTCTATTCACAACCTAAAAATATCGTAACACAGCACTTACTTGATAATTTGCCCACTCTTTCCTTAAAATAAAACACATCCTATTTGCTTTGCTGAACTATCCGTGAATGAGTCCTATGACTGAATTCTCCCTACTCTACAAACTTCTAACTCAATTTGGTGTTCGCCCTGCTGCTAAGACTAGAGGAACTCATTTCCCTACAGGAGCCTTAAAATGTGACTTAATCAATATGGCTTCACAGTGTTGCCTAAGCAGTGTTTCCTATCTAAACTATTCATAACTAACAACGGGCTAACGTCCTATTGGCGTGGAAAGACCTACTACTGTGCTTTAGACTACATGTGACTTAAGTGAATTTTCTGACTGCGCAGAACTTAAATACTCCTTTTTAAAACCAATAGAATTTCACGGGTCAAACACTCAGTCTCCAACTGACTCCATTCTCTTAACTGTAATAACTGTTAGTGTTTCTAAAACATTCCCTCATATCCCGATATTTCCCTATAACGCCTCACTCAAACCATGCTGTCCACTCCGCTCTCCTTCGTTCTCCCAACTCATTCATCCTAATCGAGCTAGCTCTTAACTATCTCGTGAATCTCACTCTCCCCTAACACACTACGGTTCTCTCAAATCTCCTAACACTGTACCAAAGGTAAAGGTAAAGTTAAAGTACGAGACTTGAACCGGCGTCTTAGCACGCGAGTTTACACCCATATGTGTTCGGCCGCCTATCCAGAAATGTTCGGATATTTATGTATAGTGTCGCCTCAAGCATCGAAACTCAGATGCGAAGCGACATTCCTCACCTTCCCATGATAATACCCTGGTACCCATTTCTGCCAACGGCTGGGTCGACCGTGGGAGTATTTTTTTATTTTTCCAACCACGAGTACAATTCACACTGCTCCCAGCGGGAATCGACACACGGGTTGTCCGAACGTCGCTAGTCTAGTCGGGTGGTTTTCCCAACTAGGCTACCGAGGCCCCCAAATGCACTGTACCAAATACATTATTACATTACTAATTTCCTTACATCATTACATCTACCATTACAAACAGTCTGAAAGGAATACAGCCTATATTTATACTCGAAAAATACATTTGAAGAACCAATAATACATGTGAGTTATATGCAGGACATCTAAGTTCATATTTAAAAAGCATACCATTATAAACAACATAACGGCACAGATTTGTAATATGCACCATAGTTAGACATTTTCAGAAAGAATCATAGTCAGATTTTAAAAAATAAAAAAAAGTACTTTTTTAAATTTCACATTTTAAATAATTAATTAATTAATCCTTTAAAGACAAAAAAAATGCCCTTTCATGGGTCATCAATATATTTTAACCTTTAGGAGCCGCGATAGCTCAGTGGTTAGTGAACTGGACTACAAAGGACAATAGGTAGGGTTCGATCCCATCCGACGGCTTCTGGTTCACCCAGCCTTTAATGGGTACCGGATTTTTTCTAGGAAAGTAATAGCGGCACGGGCGTAATACCGACCACATTACCCCAAAAATCATGTGCCGAAGGTCTGTAAAATTTATGGTCACTAACACCATATTCCCTATACGCCACTTGGCGTGACGGGGGTACTTTACTTTTTTTTATCAATAATAATATACTATTTAATATTTTTATGAAAGTAAATTCCCGTTAATCATACCTTGCAATTGTTGCCTTTGGTCTCACGTTGAAGATAACAGGATCTGGGCGAAACCAAAATTTTGTGTTCCCTAAAGTCGTTTTGAAATTGTCAATTGATATCTTCATACTTCGCAGTCCTGGGGTTCTGTTATTAGCTTTAGCAACTCGACATCTGATGTGGTCTCTGTGTAAAATTATAAGCCAGTCTTTAAAATGTTTCTTTTTTTTTTACTAATTGTTAACCTGAATAATAGCAAACGTTTAGTAGTAAATCTGCCTTTTAAAAACAAAAACGGATGCTTTTGTGGTGCCCATTAAAAGGAGATAGTAATTTGTGATGTAGATGATGATATGGTTGTTATTACAGATATAGTTTATTGTACCGACAGAAATTGTTATTGTACCGACCGAAATTGTTATTGTACCGACAGAAATTGTTATTGTACCGACAGAAATTGTTACTGTACCGACAGAAATTGTTATTGTACCGACATAAATTGTTATTGTACCGACAGAAATTTTTACTGTACCGACAGAAATTGTTATTGTACCGACAGAAATTGTTATTGTACCGACAGAAATTTTTACTGTACCGACAGAAATTGTTATTGTACCGACAGAAATTGTTATTGTGAAAGCTATTTTGAAAAAAAAAATTATTATTTTATTGCGGTGCCAGGTGTGAAACATCAGACACCTTTTTGAGAATCGATATTCATGTTAATCAATCATTTATGACTGTTTAGGCATGATACCAACATAAATTACGTGGTTTCATGTCAGTGTGATTACTTTCATTTTCACCATATTGTATTCTATCTATCTATTGTCCTTTCGAGCCGAAGACGGCACATAGAGCAGAACTACAATCTCAAAAACAGAAACCTTGTGTGCCAAAATGGCACATGTTGCAGAGATCACTGCTTCTAAAATCTACGGCTCTGTTTCCATAACAATACTTTTTACAATGACAGCTTGTCAAGCCATCGATCAAACTCCTTAGTCGCCTCTTACGACATGCCTGTAAGGTCACAGTGTCACTATTCTTTACTTCCCACATAATGAGGCCCCGGTAACACACGGGAGTGTGTAATATTGTATTACATGTGATATTATTGTATTTAAATAAAAAAAATTAATTAAGTTTTCAAGAAGAGCATTAAGGAAAGGTAATATGCGCGTCCTATTAGACTGGATAATATTCATGCAACTGTAAACAATCACCTGGTCTGTGAGTGAAAAATAAAAGTCAGGCTAACATAGGGGCATCAACACTATCGTCACGCTTGTTAACATGATAATGAAGATTGTCACTAATGATGCGTTTGACTTCACACAAACAGACAGTCAGTGTTGTCTTTCTGGCGAGAATAGTGACTTGTTTTTCAGTCAATGCTATTGACGTATTCGACCGCTGTGCATGCCTTATTCGGCTCTACGATAAATGATTTCAAATCTTCATAAAAAAAAGAGAGTGCTCCATATTCACTTCGTTACAGAAATTCCTTCCGGGAAAGAAAACGCAGAGAGAAAATAAAAAAAAAACAACAATACAAATCAATGTAAGCGATCACACTCTTTGCAGAAGAGTAGAATCATGTTGTCATCTTCCCTGAAGTTTCCCTCTATAATAATATTCATTTATTATTATTTGTCTCCTGTCGTCCTCCCTGAAGTTTCCCTCTATAAAAATATTAATATATTATTAGTTGTCTCCAGGGAATCTTCCCTGAAGTTTCCCTCTATAAAAATATTCATATATTATTAGTTGTTTCCTGTCATCTTCCCTGCAGGAGAGACAATGAATAATGAGTGGAAACGCTTTATACGGCGGAGCTTTGTAGCAAACTGTCATGTTATCTTCAGAAGAATACTATCGCAGAGCAACCGTGTCCTACAACTGTTTGACACGTGTCCGCCTGAGTCATGACTCACATATATCAGCTCTCGACTATATTTGAGACTGAAAGACCACAAAATAGTCGGTAATAATAGATGAGACTCCGGTCTGCACGAAAGGTCTGATCAAATCTATTGTCCATAGCCAGTCACATAAATCTATCACAACCTGACCCTAACACAGATCATTGTATAATGTGATGTGTCAGAAAAATGGAGCAAAATGTTTATATTACAGTAGATAAGATCAAAGCTGCGTGCAAACGTGCAAATATTATTACGCCAGATCCAGATGGCCTTCGGTATGAGGACGTTGGCGAGTTGTCAGATAAGGGTTTGGAGAAGCTAGCAAATATCTATAACGACAATATGTTGAGCGCTATTGTCAATATAGACAATAGACTGATTTCATAAGTAAAGACCATACCGAAATACAAGGCTATCGCATAATTGTCATGCAAAATACGGTGGGTAAGTTGTTGGATACAATAATTTATAGGAAATTAAATTACCAGCTGGAAGGCTTCGACTTCTTCTGTAATAGTATCAAATAGGGGAGACAACTAAAGAAGTATTTAGGGGATGAGAGCAGAGATGCAGTGAGCTACTAAACATCTCCAGATGTCACAAGCGAACAAAAGTTTGACACGCTTCAGTTTTCGGTCAGAATAACCGTCTTGGCGGCAAGATAAAAGGTTAGTAACATCCGGCCTGGCGGTAAGATAAAAAGTTAGTAACATCCGGCCTGGCGGTAAGATAAAAAGTTAGTAACATCCGGCCTGGCGGTAAGATAAAAAGTTAGTAACATCCGGCCTGGCGGTAAGATAAAAAGTTAGTAACATCCGGCCTGGCGGTAAGATAAAAAGTTAGTAACATCCGGCCTGGCGGTAAGATAAAAGGTTAGTAACATCAGGCCTGGCGGCAAGATAACAAGTTAGTTACATCCGGCCTGGCAGTAAGATAAAAGGTTAGTAACATCAGGCCTGGCGGCAAGATAACAAGTTAGTTACATCCGGCCTGGCAGTAAGATAAAAAGTTAGTAACATCCGGCCTGGCGGTAAGATAAAAGGTTAATAACATCCGGCCTGGCTGTAAGATAAAAGGTTAATAACATCCGGCCTGGCGGCAAGATAAAAGGTTAGTAACATCCGGCCTGGCGGTAAGATAAAAGGTTAGTAACATCCGGCCTGGCAGTAAGATAAAAGGTTAATAACATCCGGCCTGGCGGCAAGATAAAAGATCTACACTATTATATATATATAAGAGAGAGAGAGAGAAAGAGAGAGAGAGAGAGAGAGAGAGAGAGAGAGAGAGAGAGATCCCCACGAACAAGAACTCGGTCAAAATGAGAGAGACTCAAGAAAAGCAGTTAGAAAAACACAGCCAGAGATTTAAAGTCAGAATTAGATAGATATTGTAGTTGAACACAAGACCCCTGTGATAACATAGTTAAAGACCAATGGAAATTAAATTGTATAATAGCTACAATCCTCACACAAGGACATCTCTCAAGTTAGAAAATATCGTGTCAATTAATTTGCTTGACAAGATATATTTAAGGTCAAATTTACGTTGTAGAAGTTAGAATTTAGTTCACTAAAGGAAGATAATACTCTACGAGTTGTTATAATTTCGTTACCGGCAGTCGCCTATGATTGTAACCAACTGGCCTCACATAATAGTATATCTGATAATATAAATGGGAGAACATAACAACAGAGCTTTGCTAGAAATAGATTTTGTTCACATTTTTATGTTTTATATTGTGATTAAATACTTGATTGATACAATTTTACAACCACAGAAAATATATAACCAATACGACCTGGTTATTTTCGTCTTGTCAGACGGTCTAGTGGAGGATATTGTGTATTTTGTTTAGGTCAATTTTGCCTACTCTGCCTTGGCACGGAATATGCAGATAGTGCTCTACCCAGTCGCAGTATCCCCCTCTCGATTTTGTGTCAAGGATTTCCGAAGGAGGGACAAAGTCCATACGTTCGCAATTGAAAGAAGATGCAGGGGATGCAAGAAAGACGGTTAACGCCGTCTACTGTCTTAGGAATTTATTCGATGTGAAGAGAAACCAGAGACCTGGTTGCTCTTGGTATTTCTTATTCGACTTGTAATTGTGTCCTAAATTCGTAATCATCATAATTTTCAACTACTGCATAAGAAAATAAGATACTGGCATACAAGATATAAACATATTTGGTGTCTCTACACATGATGATGTTTAAGAACAGATAACACAATATCAGTTACAGCAAGCCCAGTATTTTATGATTATGATGATGATTCTATTCTGTTAAGGATGTTCTCTTTGTCGTGTCGTCAATCTTAAATGGATTGCTGCTTTTTCAATTTGTGCTTATTACTGTTTTAGCCATGTACCTGCCAGCATTCTAAAGAAAATTAAACTGTTTACCATTGTATAACTTAATACATTGTATGATAATGAGTAAATTATACGAAAGACTGTCAGTTTTGTTTGAGAAAAATATCACACCCCTGTGTTTAATCCTTATGATCTATTGCTGGAATATGTCCTTCAAAGCAGAATATGATTTTTTTTTTGGGAGAGTTTTAGCTCTCTTTCATTTTCTAACATAATGAATCGTAAAACAATTGTCGGGATAATATTTTCCTTTACAGATACACCTGTAGCCTCATCAAGCTATCAAAGATATCAATATGACTTGCGTAGAGTTGCGGACAATAATTCATCTTCCTTTTTACATTCTGTAATGTAGATCATCTGACAGGGCATTATCTCACTTATGGCAACACCTGTAGCATAGCCTGATCTTTCTTGTATGTCTCAGAACTAGAAATCTGATTGTGTGGTGTCGTCGATAACAGAGTAACCTCTGTACCCATTCCGAAGCATATTCCTAATGATAGTTTTTAATTTATAGCACAGTATCTCTATTATGCGTGATAATTACATACTGTTACACGAATGATCGTATTAAATCCTTGCAACACATAGATGTATCACATTCTTCATAATTATGTGCCATATCGGTTTGGTTAGGCGATCATGTCCTTCCACAATTTTATATCCATAATGCATCGTATCACTTATTTTTTTTTTACTGTATTTCGCGCCACGACACCAATATGTCTAATATCTTCTCGCTTTGTCGTCTACAATCTCTCTTTCCCTGTATTTTGCTAGTTGTGACCAAGTATCTTATCTTTACTCTTCT
This sequence comes from Megaustenia siamemsis, assembly GCA_032433765.1. Lineage (NCBI taxonomy): Eukaryota > Metazoa > Mollusca > Gastropoda > Stylommatophora > Ariophantidae > Megaustenia > Megaustenia siamemsis. The sequence continues at coordinate 69,383,123 of JAVIAB010000125.1, read as the reverse complement.
CATGATGTGCTAAAAAATGTCGATTGATTATTTCTGATGCTTTTTAGGATCTCTCTTGTTGTGTTGGCTTCACGTCACGTTCACATTATTTACCTAAAAAAACAATTACTATCAGACTTCATGATTATGTATCTCACTTCTTCTGAACAGAATACATGTACAGACTCTAACCTTATCTGGACTAAATATATACATTCAAGAATCCTTCTCCCTTTTATTATCTCCTCACCACCTCTGGTCCGTCTTTCCAATGACCTAATAATCAATGATTCTTTTAAGATCATTCCATGTCTTCCCCATCATCTTCATCTCTGCTTCGATCAGTCTTCCCAAGAATTCCTTGGTCTTCCTCCTTGTCTTTTCCCCTGGGGACTCCAAAAAAGGGCCTGTTGCGCAATACTCTCAGCTGGCCTCCGCAGTGTGCGTCCTATCCATCGCCATCGTCTTCGCTGTATCTCTTTATCCACTGGTATTTGACCGGTACATTTCCATAATTCCACGTTAGTGACTTTGTCCTGCCATTTCCATCCTTTTATTCTGCGTAAGCATCCATTAATGAAAGTCTGTATCTTCGTGATTGTCAATTTTGTTATTCACCATGTTTCACAGTCATATAATAGGACCGACTTAACATTTGAGTTGAACATTTTTATTCTTGTATTTAACCTAATTTCTCTGGATTTCCATACGTCTCCCAGTGCAATGAAAGCTCATCTTGCCCCTGATATCCCCATTTTGGTATCACCTTCTGTTCCTCCCTCTTTATCTACACCACCGCCCAGATATATATATAAGATTGTACGTCTAGCAGAGGTATTTCTCCCAGTTTTATTTGGCCACTGCCAACTGCACTAATTCTCATAATGCTGGTCCTATCTCTATTAATCTTTAGTCCTAGCTGTTGTGATCTCTCATCTAATATACTCGTTCCAGTCTGCATCTGTTGATGGCTGTGTGACAGGAGAGCCATGTCATCAGCAAAGTCCAAACCATCAAGTCGCTTGGTCAGTGACCACTGGATCCCATTTCTGTTGTCCCGAGTTATCTTCACAATCCAATCCACGACCAGCAGAAAGAGAAATGGAGACAGGAGGCATCCCTGCCCTACTCCCGTTCCCATTTCAAATGCCCCTGTAAGCTGTTCCTCATGCACCACACTACATTTTGTTCCTTCATACATTGTTTTTATCAGGTTAATAAACTTTATGGGGATTCCGTAATGACTCAGCAACCTCCAAAGCATTCCCCCGTCTAAACTATCAAATGCCTTTTCGCAATCTATGAATCCAATACAAAGTGGGGATTTTAGTTCTAAACTTTGTTCAACTATTATACGTAGGGTAGCCATTTGATCAGCACGTGATCTGTTCTTCCTAAAACCTGCCCGTTCATCTCCAAAGTGTTTCTCCATAGCCTCTCTTAGTCTCTCCAGACTTTCCGACTTGGAAAGTGTTTGTTGAAGACCTAAGCACCACTGGGAGCTAAAAGGTAGAAGAAGAATAATCAATGATTAATTTCTCTTTCTTAAAATTTACTTCTCGGTCATTATTACTCCTGCGACTTTCACATCTCTCGTGATAATTTTAATTCGCTTCACCTATCCAATGATCTATTAATTGTATTCGACTTAAGTGTAACTTAGCTTTCGCACCATTTATCCTTGACTCCTAATTGATTTGATTAGTTTATTGATGTGGTTATATGAGAGAAAACTAAGGAGAAGACGAAATGAGAAATTGATGTGGTTATATGAGTACGAGTGAATAGGGAGAAGAAATAAGAGATTGATGAGATACGAGAGGGGGTGAGTAAATTAGGATACTGAATGATTGATATAGGTAAATGAAAGCTAAAGAAAAAGATGACTGAAAGATCGATGTAGTTAAATGAGAGCGGATGGATACAGGAAAAAAATAGGAGAATTCTAATTTTTTTAGAGGAGGTAGAAGTTTGAAGTTTGATGAAAAAGAAGCGTGATTTCGCTTTGAGACAACGAAAATTAGTCGTTCTTTTCCTTTATACATGTCCTAACTTGTCAAGGTGTTTGAAAAAGAAAACACAACTTTCATTCAAAGACAAACATTAGCACCCGTCTATTTAGTACGGTCTAGGAAGTCAATTCAGTGCGTCATTGTTCAGTGAATGCAAATGTAATAAGTATAAATGTAAAGATTACAATGGAAATTATAGTTCTGTTTTTTTTTTTTAAAGTAGATTATTTAGTGAAGACTTTATTTTTGGGACATGTTGTACAATGCAAAAAGGAAATGACCTCTCTCGCTTGTCAAGTTCTAAATTCGCACAGTCTTCGTCGCCGACCTTGACTTCTATGTAGCTGCCAGAGTTCAAGTTGTGACCTTTAAATGTGAGTACACTACCTCCAGATACTGGGCCGTACTTGGGCGAAAACGAGGTCACGTTGGGAGTCTGTAGAAATTAAAAGTGAGGTCTAGTTAGCATTTTGTGAACGGAAAACATGATCATATTAATTGATAATCTAGTAGGATATAAGATATATAAATGTAATAATGAGCGTTTAAACCTTTTTTAAGAAATATCAGGTTGAAAGTTTAGAGAGCTCCATAGAAAGACCACATTAAAATTCTAAAGGGTTTTTAAACATCTTAATCATATTACTTTATGAGATAGAATGTAAGAGATCTCTGCTACTTATTAGTTCTTGGCCTAGGACTGCCATGTTGTTAATGGACAAGCGCCTTGTGGTGTCGACTTTCATGATGATTGATCTGTAGTTAAACTTTACAGAGTGGCCCAAGTCTTCACACGCAGTTATCTCATGAAGCACATATGATCACATTCAGAGTCTCATTAAAACAAAAATGCGACTTCATTGAGAGTTTAATTTAGTGTGGAGACTCACGACGCCAGCTGTGTGTTGATTTGTTTTTCTTCCGTGTCTTTTGGGGGTGGACATCTACAATTTGGATTCAATTGTGTGCAGTCTGAATATGGATGTAGCTTCATGATCATTGTTTGAATTAACAGCGCGCGCTGCCTCCCTGAGGGTTTTCAGACTGTCAGCCCCGGTAAATTGGACGCCGTCCACTGTAGCAGTTCCATCCAGGCTGTCAGCTCGTTCGTTTTTCTTCTCACACACGAGTGTCTAGGGACAGAAATTAAACAGATGACGTTAAGTACTGCCTTGGTGTCCAGCCTCCTTCAGTTTTCCTGAGCACACTCATTGTCACTCAGAAAACAAACTTGACTCAAGGTTGTGTTTCCAGCCTGGCCATTGTTTTAGTGACTACCCCATGATTTCCGTGTCAAAACTATTTGTGGTGACCGAGAAAACACTACTATATTCATATACGGTTGTTTGTTTAACCTGGGTCGTGAACACCCACGAACTCCATATGTGCCGAACATCGGTTCCATCAGTGTAAATGATTTAGGTGAATTTTCATAGATCAAGGCCTGCACCTCTGCCTCGACGATCACATGGTTTTGTTGTCTAAATGTCTGTTCAATGTTATGCCAATCCATTACACTTCAACCTGAGCGCTATCATCTCCACTAGTGTGTGATCTTAAATAGTAGGTGGGCGGTAGCAGAGTAGTTACATGTTCTATTAAGGATATGTAAAATATACATTGTGTGGATGGTCGGGGAACTTTATTCTGTCTCTAACGTTTTTAAAACAACTATATCCAGAATATTCTAATAATTTAGTCTCAGAGTCGAACCTTAATTAAATTGACAATACCGGTGCATATGGTTTGATAGGGGGGTGTCCATTATTGTAGAACCCGCATTACATCTCTCTATTTGATCAATGTCAACCAACCTACCCTTGCACATCTATAGTTAGTATGATCCTGTTAGCACCAACAAATATCCCTCTCTTACTGAAAGTTTCGTATTCTCTGTCATCTAAATCAGTATTAGCAGCTGAAATGCTTATTTAATTCACGATTGTTGTGAAACGATTTTAACCCATTCATCATCTGATGGTGTTGGATATATGATTGGCATGTTTTACATCTGACTTCTGATTTGTTTATACTAGTTTTATTGATTTGTGAATTTTAAAAATCTGACGATTAATTTCAAGAAGTGCTGAAAGTCATAACATTGGAAAAACTTTGATAATATCATCAGTCAAAGAATTGATCTCTACTATAAAGTCATCGTCATCATCAAGTACCGGGCCTACTTGCGTAGGTGATCATGTCTCTCCACAACGTTCGATCTCGGCAGCTATTTATCATTTCTGTTGTTGACCTTTTGCCAAGCCATTCTCTTAAGCTCTCTGTTATTTTTTCTCTCTGCTTCCCTCTATCTCTTCGTCCCTCAATTGTTACAGTTGTTACAATATATCCCATTTGTTTTACTTCTCATGACATGGCCAAAAAAATTATGATTGTTTCTTCATAATATTAGAAATTAGCTCTCTTTTTGCTTTGACCTCTCTCAGAACATCTTCATTACTCTTCTTAGCTGTCCATGGTACTCTCAACATTCTTCTGTAAAACAACATTTCTACAGACTCAAGTGATTTTCTTGTCTGTTGTCCTATTGTCCATGATTCGCATTCATATGTTAAGACTGGCTCTACATAACATTTAAGAACTCTTTTTTCTTGTTTCTATTGTCAAAAATGGATCGCATAGTATCTTCCTCATTTTTTGGAAAGCTGCTTTTGCCTGAGCCATTCTGCATCTCACCTCTTTTGTACATCTTCCGTCTGAAGTTAACAAAGCTCCCAAATATTTAAATTCATTTACCTGTTTTAATATTATTATTGTCTTTATTTTGCACTGAGGTGATGTCTTTTTATTTGTTGTTACCATTACCTATGTCTCTTTGCTATTAAGGCTGAGTTCTTTATTTTTGCTTTATTTCACTATAATATCCAACATTTCTAGTAACTCATTTTCACTCTTAGCGATTAAGACTGTATCATCAGCATACATTAGATTATTTATATAATGACCTCTAATTGTTATTCCAGGCATGCCCCTTATGGATTTTAAAATAATCTCACTATGCATATTAAACAAATCTGGTGACAGCATACAACCTTGCCTAACACCCTGTTTTATTTGTTGAAACATTCCCAATTGTTTTCCAGTTCTTATGGCCGCTGTTTGTTGCTAGTACATGTTCTTTATTTTTCTTAGATCGTTGCTGTCTACGTTTATGCTTTATAAAATTGTGATTATTTCTTGGTGCTTTACTTTGTAAAATGCCTTGGTGTAATCTATGAAACACAGGTATAGATCTGTTTCACCTCTATGGCTCTTTCTACTAAAGATCTTATGCTATAAATGGCATTGCTTGTTCCTTTATCTCTAACAAAACCACACTGTTCAAAGTACTAGGATCAAAATAAAGTTATAAAGACTCTACCCCGTCAGCAACACTACAGTAATGTGAACAATTGCTGAAATCATTGTTAATGTTGAGAATAAGTTTCTCAAAAACTCATCATTCTCCATGATGTTGGACGAGTCTATTATTGCAGACAGTAATACTTTATTGATGGTCTATGTGAGCTATCTTGATGAAAACAATACATTGAGGGAAAAATATTTTATTCACTATACGTCTGACTACAGATACAACGGGGTTATCAATAGTTACTGCTGTGAAATTGAACTTTGTAAAACATAATATACGCTTTATCAATGTTGTTGCTTCTATCACTGACGGGGTGCCTTCAATGATTGACCGTTATCGTGGGTTTTATTGCTTAGTTGAAGGAAGAGGTGCCAAATGTTTTGTGTCTTCGTTTGTGATACATTAACAACATCTTGTTGGAAAACATATGATCACAGACATGCCTTCATTTTTTGTACAACAATTCAAACTGCTTATAAGATCAAATCTAATGATAGAATGTTTCGAGTGCTGTAAGGCATTAATGAGAGCAATATATAAGGTTTCAGCTACACACAGAAATGCGTTGTGTTTCAAAGAGCACATGCTTGACTCGTTTTGTTGAATTGTGTGAGAGCGTTTTTTTGACAGTAAAAATGAGACTGCTCTCTGTCAGCAATTATAAACAATAAAGCATGATGCATTTTATATGGCAGAGATATTTAAGAAATTTAATAAAATTAATTTACACTTTCATGGAGCCAATATAACATTAAGCAATTGTAAAGCTGCTGTGTCATTATTTATATAAAAACTTGACCTTTTCTAACATAATATTCAGAAAAGGGAGTTTGATCAGTTTGTAAAATTGTCGTCAATAAAAGATGATGTGACTCTAGAGGAGATAGAAAGTTACAATGGTCGCCTTAATAAACTTAATAAATCAGATATTGAAAAAAAAACGATTTACCTCTATTGTGAGCTTGAAAAGGTATAGGTAGATGGTAAATCGTTTTACAACTGATGTTGTTGAGACTGAAATAACTTGTGACAACGAACTTTTGCATCTTAAGTATGATGAAGAGAGTAACAGTTTTTTTTTTTTTCAATAACGATGGGTACTTAAAAATGTGGCAAAATAAACAATAAAAAACAACGCCTGCTTTATGATATCCAAGTACGTGGAAAGTAATTCTACCATTCCCTACCTCATGTCTAGAGGTTTTAGTGCTGTGAAACATATTGTCACCAAACACAGACACCTTTAGAAAATCACTGAGAGAGGAGACCTACACTTATTACTTACAGAAGTAGAACCAGATACCCAACATTTAATTGCTCAGCATCAATCTCATTTATCTTACTAAATGAAAGGTAAGTGAAATTGATTTTTATTTCTTCAATTGTGGAAGTTTCCTCAATTTATATTTTAGTGGGCGGTAGAGAAAATATGTCCGTGATAGTCACACAAGTGGGCACTTAACATAACGAGGTTGAAAAGCAATGTGCCAACCAAAAAGGACGTAGAGCACTCTGCTCGCACCCAGAGTATGAAAGAGATATGAAATATATACGTGTATAAAGTTAATTTTAGTAATAGAGTTAATTGATTTAATTTACACCAAAGTAAAAAAAAAACTCATCAAGATAGATTCAAACAGATCGTCAAGTATGATCATTCGTAATATGTCACATTCTTCTCCTACCTTTTCAGCTCCCTATCGATCATAGGTCTTCAACAAACATTTTCCAAGCCGTTCTGTTTCTTGCCATTCTTTTACGATCATTCCATTTCTTCCCGATTATCTTCATCTCTGCTTCAAACCTGTTTTCTCCAAGAATATCTTGGTCTTTCCCTTTGTCTCTTTCCTTGTGGGTTCCAAAAAAGGGCAAATTGTGTAATACTTTCATTTGGCTTCCGCAGTGTGTGTCCTATCCAGCGCCACCGTCTTTATCCACTGATATTTCACTGGCACATTTAAATAATTCTATGTTAGTGATTTTGTCCTGCCATTTCCATCCTTTTATCAAGCGTAAGCATCCATTAATGAAGATCTGTATCTTCACGATTATCATTTTTGTTGTTTTTCGTGTTTCGCAGCCACATAATAATACTGACATAACACTGGAGTTGAAAATTTTAATTTTTGTGTTGAACCTAATTCCTTTGGATTTCCATATGTTTCTCAGTGCACCAAATGCTCCTCTTGCTTTTGATATCCTTAATTTGGTATCATTCTTTGTTCCTCCTTCTTTGTTAATATTACTTCCCAGATATGTGTAAGATTGTACGTCTAGTAGAGGTATTTCTCCGATTATTGTTTCTATCTATCTATTGTCCTTTCGAGCCGAAGACGGCAAATAGGGCAGAACTACAATCTCAAAAAGAGAAACCTTGCGTGCCAAAATGGCACATATTGCAGCGATCACTGCTTCTAGAATCTATGGTTCTGTTTCCATAATAATACTTTTTACAATGACAGCTTGTCAAGCCATCGATCAATTCCCTTAGTCGCCTCTTACGACATGCCTGGAAGGTCACAGTGTCACTATTCTTTGCTTCCCACATAATGAGGCCCCGGTAACACAGGGGAGGTGACAAGATTACTTCACTCATTTTTCACTGCCTTTTTGTTTTACATTGCAATCATACAACGTCGAGTTATTCACCTTATTTATTATTTTATTATTATTTGGTTATTGCTATTTGCAGTAATTCTCATAATTCTGGTCTTATCTCTATTTATTTTCAGTCTCAAATATTGTGATCTCTCATCAAGTATGCTCATTTTATCTTGTATCTATTGATGGCTGTGGTATAAGAGAGCTATGCCATCAGCAAAGTCTAAATCATTAAGTTGCTTGGTCAGTGACCACTGGATTCCATTTCTGTTGATCTGAGCTATTTTCAAATTCAAATCTATGGCCAGTAGAAAGAGAAATTGAGATAGAAGGCATCCCTGCTCTATTCCTGTTTTTATTTCAAATGCTTCTGTAAGCTGCCCTTCATGCACCACACTACATTTCGTTCCTTCATACATTGTGCTTATCAGGTTAATAAACTTTGTAGGGACTCTGTAATGACTCAGCAACTTCCAAAGCATTCCTCTGTATAAACTATCATATGATTTTTTCATAATCTATTAATCCGATATAAAGTGGGGATTTTAGTTCTAAACTTTGCTCAACTATTATACGCAGGGTAGTTATTTCATCAGCACATGATCTGTTTTTCCTAAAAACTGCTTGTTCATCTCTCTATGGCCTCTTTTAGTCTCTACAGAATGATTCTGCTTAATACTTTTCCTGGCACTGATAGTAGCATAATTCCCCTATAATTTGTGCACTCCTGTAAACTTCCTTTCCGTGGTTGTTTAATCATATAACCTTCATTCCAGTCTTTAGGTATTTCTTCCCTCTCCCAAATTTTCTTTAATGGATTATATAACATCTTGGTAGAGGTGTTAATATCTGCTTTGATGGCTTCTGAAGGAATTTCAGCTGGTCCTGTGGCTTTAGGGAATAATAGAACAAAGAAGTATGTGTTAGCACTCGGAAAAATTGACAGACAAACAACAATAGAAAAAAACGAAGAACAATATATGGTCCGAAGTGGGATCGAACCCGTATGGTCCCGCTTCGGACCATATATTGTTCTTCGTTTTTTTCTATTGTTGTTTGTCTGTCAATTTTTCCGAGTGCTAACACATACTTCTTTGTTCTATTATTCCCTATTATCGCCTCGGAAGTTCCCTATATATAATAATATTTATTTATTATTATTTGTATCCTGTGGCTTTACCATTTTTTAATAGCTTTATGGCATTCATTATTACTTCCTTGCTTGGTTTTCCACAATTAACGTGTAACTCTTCTTCTGCTGGTAGTATATCTGGAAGGTTATTTGAGCCGGGTCTGGTCAAGAGTACTTCAAAGTGTTCCTTTCATCTCTTCATTTGTTCTCTTGTATTACTAAGCAGATGTCCTTTCTTATCTTTAATAAAGGCATTGAGTTCTTTATATTTTCCACTTAATTTCTTTGTGTTGTACAGTTCTTTCATATTTCCTTTATTTGCTGCTTCCTCTCCATCTTTAGTTAGTTCATCTATATATTTCCTCTTATACCTTGTAATGTATCTTCTCACTTCTTTGTTCATCTCTGTGTATATTTCCTATGTCTTGGCTTTAGTACTTCTCGTTTTGCTATTATTTATGTCTGCTTTCTTATTCTTTCTTTTTTTAATTTTATCCAGGGTCTCCTCCATCATCCATGCCTTATCCTGGCGTTCTCTTTTCCCCAGTGTTTCTTCGTCTGTCTCTTTCCATATATTCTTAACCTGTTCCCAATGATCTTCTATATTTATTGTATTTTCTAGTTGTTGAAGGACAAGGCAATTGTTTAATACTGTGAGTACAGATTTATCTTAAATTCTTTGCTCTTTAAGAAACCCTACATTTAAATACTTTCTACCCTTATTCGTTGTAGTATATCTTTTCAGTTTAAGTTTAAGTTTGGCTATCAGAAGATGATGATCAGAAGCTACATCTGTTCCTCTATATACTTTTACATCCTGTAAGGATGACTTAAACTTATTATTAATACATATGTGATCAATTTGCTTCTGTTCCATGATCTCGTGACACGCATGTAGCTTTATGTATTCTTTTATGTTGGGACATTGTTCCTCAGAGGCTCATATGTTTAAGAGCACAGAAGATCACGAATATCTCTCCATTCTCATTTATATCTCCAAGTCTATATTTTCCAATAATCTCTTCGAAATGTATGTTGTCAATCCTATTTTCCATTTGGATCTCCAATCAAAATTATAATATCATTTGTTCTTCTTTCATTCATCTGACATTGCAGCTGTTTATAGAATTTATGAATTAACTAAATCATATTGGTTGGTGCGTAGCATTGAATAATGTGTATTTTTATTGTATTTCTTTTGTTCTTTTAAATGTTGCTCTTTTTAATCTTGACCCATCTGCTTGCCATTCTATCAGTGTCCTCTGTACTTTTCTTGATAACATTATAGCTACCCTTTAACTATGTTTTCTCCAAGTCCCTGGTGTCCTCATGATAAAATCATCTCTCCTGTGTTTAATTGTATCCTTTCCGTTCCTAACTATCTTGTTTTACACATTCCCAGAATATATATTTTGTAGTTTGACATTTCTGCTGCTACCTGTGCAGCTTTATCCTGTTCATTTAAGATACATACATTCCAGGTACTAATTCTGGATGATTTCCTAGCAGACAAAAGGGGAGTCGGCAACCCAAACACCTTACGGCTTTCTCCGGATTGCGACATACATCTCTTAGACAGAGAGCCTTTATCTTTCCTGGATGGCGGATTTAATTTCCTCCTTTTCTTTGACTTGTCCATGTTTGTGAAGATTTTCGGCTTAATATTTTTAGAGTATGGGATAGTCAGTCCCATGCCCAAACATCCTTAGTCACCTCTTACGAACTTGCCTGGTAGAGAACAGCGCCACTATTCGTTACTCCCCTTTCGGGCCCCGGCAGCCGGAGATTGACATAATCTCGTAGGACAAGAGGTTTATTAAGATGGAAGTGTAGTCAGTTTAGAAATGTGGGGAGAGAAAATTATTGTTAATTCAGAAATTAAGTGAGGAAAAAAATATTTATTGTAGTGAGAGAGAATTATCGTCATTTTAAGTTTAGAGAGAACAATCTGGCAGGACGTCAACAACGACATAGTTAAACAACAGTGGAGATAGTACACAACGGAACGGAATGATCACCTACGCCAGTAGAACAACAATTGGTGATAGAAAATTGTCGCTTTAAGAGTTTCGTGAAGAAAATTATTGCCACCTTTCGATTTCACTGAGAGAAAATTGTTATCATTGTCTGAGTCAAGTACGAAAAGATAGTTGTTCCGTTAAGGGAACAATAGGACAAATATCACGGCTATAACAGTTTAGTGAGAGGAAAGCGAAGTCATTTGATCAAGGACTAAGTAAGAGTAAATTGCACTGACCATTGTTTGGCTGTATCCCTGGAGAATTTCAGTGATATTGGCTTTCATTTGATATCTCTTGGTCTTTCTCAATCCATAAAATCACATTGTCAGCTTCTGTAGAATGATCTTGATAGACTACTCATTTTTGTCACCACTTCATTTTCTGTCCTTCAGTGTGATTGATGAAACATATAGTTCCAGTATCAGTTTTGTTATCATTATTCTCATTTCATCCTTTTTGCTGACATGACTAATTTGTTCTCGAGCATCTTGTTGCACACATACTAATTTATTCTTGAGCGTTGGAAATGAGTTATGATTTGCACTAATGACAGAGAAATGATGAGCACATAATATATATTTAACATTACGTTAGTGTTTTTGCTGTTTTGTTACAAACGTTTGATATACTTTTATCTTTGTTTCATGATATCTTGTTTAAGTTTCCTTTTCACATTAAGTGTGACACAAATCGTTTGAACTTACCACATATTCAAGAACTGACTGGTTGGGCGTGTAAATAAACTTTCTTATACTCTCTACGGAAACTGTCACAGTTACGTTGCACTCGCTGGGACTTCGTTCTCGTACTCGACAATATACAGGTGGGAGACGCCATTGCGGTCTTGAAATAAGATATAAAAAATGTTTACAGCTACATATTTTCATTAATACAATACAATACAATACAATACAATACAATACAATACAATACAATACAATAATATAATATAATATAATATAATATAATATATAATATAATATAATATAATATAATATAATATAATATAATATAATATAATATAATATAATATAATATAATATAATATAATATAATATAATATAATATAATATAATATAATATAATATAATATAATATAATATAATATAATATAATACAATATAATACAATATATATATATATATATATATATATATATATATATATATATATATATATGCCCTTTTCGTCTTGTCAGACGGTCTAGTGGAGGCTATTGCGTATTTTTTTGAGGTATTGTTTTTGCCGAACAGCTTCTCTCGTGGCTAATTCTACCAATGTTTGACAAACACACGCGGTCACATAATGAACAGGTCAGGCTCGCTGGTCCACAGGGTTTACCATCCTTTTTCATGAGTCTCTTCTCTTCTAAGTCCTGTCTTAGCACAGTCTCAAATGATGTTTTACCGTTCCTTATACATGCTCTCCATGATGTGCGATCACTTGCCAGATGTTGCCAGTCGTTTTCACAGATGGAGAAGTCTTTCAGAGATGATTTGCAGATATCTCTATATCGTAGTTTAGGTCTGCCGATTTGTCTTTTTCCGTGTTTTAGCTCACCATATAGTATTTGCCTAGGAATGCGTTTTTCTTCCATCCGTTGGACATGCCCCAGCCATCTTAGCCTTCGACTTCTGAGCATCGACATGATTGTTAGGGTCTTAGCACGTTGCAGGACAGTTAAGTTGGTTATTTTGTCTTGCCATTTGATGTGCATTATTTTGCGGAGACATCGCATGTGGAAGACATTTATTCTTTTTTCCTGGTTTGAGTATGTTGTCCAGGTTTCGGATCCATATAGTAGTGTGCTAAACACACATGTTTGATATATTAGGAGTTTAGTCTTTCGAGTTAGTTTCGTGTTGTTCCATGCCCTTTTTGTGAGTTTGCCGAAGGTCGTAGCTGCCTTACCAATTCGACAGTTTATTTCTTCATCAAGAGAGATGGTTTGCGTAACTGTGGATCCAAGATATGTAAATTTCTGTACTGATTCTAGTGGGCAGTCTTTTAGAGTAATAGATAGAGGTTTGAAGTCACCTTGATTTAGTATTACTGTCTTCTGAACATTAATTGACAGTGAAAAAATATAATATAATATAATACAATACAATATAATATAATATAATACAATACAATACAATACAATACAATACAATACAATACAATACAATACAATACAATACAATATAATATAATATAATATAATATTATAATATATAAATATAATATAATATAATATAATATAATATTATAATATAATATAATATAATATAATATAATATAATATAATATAATATAATATAATATAATATAATATAATATAATATAATATAATATAATATAATATAATATAATATAATATAATATAATATAATATAATATAATATAATATAATATAATATAATATAATATAATATAATATAATATATATAATATAATATAATATAATATAATATAATATAATATAATATAATATAATATAATATAATATAATATAATATAATATAATATAATATAATATAATATAATATAATATAATATAATATAATATAATAATATAATATAATATAATATAATATAATATAATATAATATAATATAATATAATATAATATAATATAATATAATATAATATAATATAATATAATATAATATAATATAATATAATATAATATAATATAATATAATATAATATAATATAATATAATATAATATAATATAATATAATATAATATAATATAATATAATATAATATAATATAATATAATATAATATAATATAATATAATATAATATAATATAATATAATATAATATAATATAATATAATATAATATAATATAATATAATATAATATAATAATATAATATAATATAATATAATATAATATAATATAATATAATATAATATAATACAATATAATATAATACAATATAAAACAATACAATACAATACAATACAATACAATACAATACAATACAATACAATACAATATAATACAATATAATATAATATAATATAATATAATATAATATAATATAATATAATATAATATATATGATATGATATGATATGATATGATATGATATGATATGATATGATATGATATGATATGATATGATATAATATAATATAATATAATATAATATAATATAATATAATATAATATAATATAATATAATATAACACAATATAATACAATATAATACAATATAATACAATACAATACAATACAATATAGTATAGTATAGTATAGTATAGTATAGTATAGTATAGTATAGTATAGTATAGTATAGTATAGTATAGTATAGTATAGTATAGTATAGTATAGTATAGTATAGTATAGTATAGTATAGTATAGTATAGTATAGTATAGTATAGTATAGTATAGTATAGTATAGTATAGTATAGTATAGTATAGTATAGTATAGTATAGTATGATATGATATGACATGATACGATATGATAGATATGATATAATATAACATAATATGATATGATATGATATAATATAATATGATATAATATAATATGATATGATATGACATGATATGATATGATATGATATGACATAGTATAGTATAGCATAGCATAGCATAGCATAGCATAATATAATATAATATAATATAATATAATATAATATAATATAATATAATATAATATAATATAATATAATATAATATAATATAATATAATATAATATAATATAATATAATATAATATAATATAATATAATATAATATAATATAATATAATATAATATAATATAATATAATATAATATAATATAATATAATATAATATAATATAATATAATATAATATAATATAATATAATATAATATAATATAATATAATATATATAATATTATATAATATTATATAATATTATATAATATTATTATTATTATATATATATATATATATTTTTCTGGCACATGAGAAGAGGAAAGTTTGAATACTTGGTTACAACTGGCAACATAAAAGGACAGAGAGATCGCGGACGACAAAGAGAGAAAATACTGGATAGCTTGGTATCATGGCATGGAAAACAGTCAACAACAGCACTGATAGGATGCACTGTAGATAGAAGATTGTGGAAGGACATGATCGCCTACGCCAACCGGTATGGCACATGATGATGATCTTGAATATAATATAATATCACATAACTATTCACATAACATGACATGACATGACATGATATAATGTGATGTGATATGATATGATATAATATGACATGAAATAATATGATATGATATAATATGATATGATATGATATGATGTAACAAAGACACATGACCATCAATAATGCACGGTGAAGTAGAGGAAGCAATTTAACACATGAAAAGAGGCAAAGCTCCAGGTCCAGACAATATAACAATCGAAGAGATAAATGCATTAGGAGAACGAGGAGTACAAGTCATAACAAAACAACCCAATGATATATATAACACTGGACACATACCCGAAGATCTACTAAAATCTATCTTTGTAGCCATGATAAAGAAGTCAGGCGTCACTGATTGTGAAAACCATCGCACTATTAGTCTCGTGAGCCATATGACGAAAATATCACTAAAAATCATCATGAGACGTGTATGGAACAAAATAAATCCAGAAATAAGTGAGGAACTAAAGTGGATTTGTGGAAGGAAAAGGCAGAATTAATGCAATATAAATCCAAAGAACATTGATAGAAAGAGTTATAGAGGTAAAGAAAGATCAATATATGTGCTTTATAGACTTCAACATAAAAAGGGAGCTCTTTAAAAATATCAGAAAGAAACAATCAACATTTTTCGGGCACATCATGAGAAGAGGAAAGTTGGAATACTTGGTTACAACTGGCAATATAAAAGGAAAGATAGATCGCGGACGACAAAGAGAGAAAATACTGGATAGCTTGATGTCATGGCACGGAAAACAGTCAACAAGAGAACTGATACGATGCACTGTAGATAGAAGATTGTGGAGGGACATGATGATGATGATGATACACTACCAAAGAGCATTTCACAAAGTAAAGCAAAACATGGACAAAGTGTGGAAATAAACATTATGTTGGACAAATTAAAAATTGATGCCAAGAAATTGAGAATCATAAAAACATATGATGGCAACAAAAAACAGCCATAAGAATTAGCAACCAAACAGGACAGTTCCAATATATAAAACAAGTAGTCAGACAATGCTGTGTCCTGTCACCGGATTTATTTTCGCTTTACAGTTCAAATATTATCTCTCTCTCTCTCTGTCTCTCTCTCTGTCTCTCTCTCTGTCTCTCTCTCTCTCTGTCTGCGGTCAGGACTAAATCAGAGTAGGATTCCAGACTCTCACATGAAGTCAGCTGTCAGGTTAAGTGTATTGATCGCCCACACAGACAGAACATCACAATTAGAGTCTGTCAGATCCACTGTAATTGAACGGCAGTTAAAACGTTGCACTGTGTTCTGCGCCATTGGCCCAGCGCATCTGATTTCAGCCAGCATTTTATTCAGGTTTGCTTTCCATAACCTTTGATTGTCCCCAGTCTTCCTGCAAGGCAGCAGATTGTCTTTTCTGTAGGGGAATTCTGCCCTTCGATGATCGGCACTCCCAGGTTGACGAGCACCATCTGCCCGAGTCACTAGAGGTGACTAACACAGACAAGCACACAGCGATACGAGGCATGACTAACACTGACACACATCAAGATATGAGATATGACTAACACAGACATACTCGCAAAAATATGACACATGACTAACATAGACATGCACACACACAAAGATATGAGATATGACTAACATAGACATGCACACACACAAAGATATGACACATGCTTAACCTAGATATGCACACAAATATATGAGATATGACTGACATAGACATGCACACACACAAATATATGAGATGTGACTAACATAGCTAGGCACACACAAGGATATGAGATATGACAAACACAGACATGCACACGCAAAGATATGAGATCTGACTAACATAAACATGCACACAAAGATATGAGATATCACTAACCCAGACATGCACACACAAAGATATGACACATGGCTAACACAGATAAACACAAAGATATGTGATATGACTAAACACAGACACACATAAAGATATAAGACATGATTAACACGGACACACCAGGATATGAGATATGACTAACATGACACAAACCCAGATATGAGACATGGCTAGCACACATACACACTCACACAAGCTAAGATATGAACCATGGCTAGAACAGAAACACATTAAGATATGAGCCATGGCTAGCACGGAAATACACTAAGATGTGAGCCATAGCTAGCACAGAAATACATAAAGATATGAGCCATGCCTAGCACGGAACTACACTAAGATATGAAGGGAATAATAGAACAAATAAGTATGTGTTAGCACTCGGAAAAATTAACAGACAAACAACAACAGAAAAAAACGAAGAACAATATATGGTCCGAAGTGGGATCGAACCCGTGTTCGATCCCACTTCGGACCATATATTGTTCTTCGTTTTTTTACTTACTAAGATATGAACCGTGGCTAGCACATATACACACTAAGATGTGAACCCTGGCCAGCACAGACACCCACCACGATATGAGCCATGTCTAGCACGGATATACACTAAGATATGAACCATGGCCAGCACAGACACACACTAAGATATGAATCATAGCCAGCCCAGACACACATTAAGATATGAGCCATGGACAGCGCATACATCCAAAAAGATATCAGCCATGGGTTTCGCAGACACCCACTAAGATATGAGCCATGGCTCAATTCAAGAGAAGCAGAAGAGGAGGTAGAAGAGCAGCGATCGCGAAAGGTATCCATATGCTTGGCTGTGTTGTAGTCGGCAGACTCTTCTTAACGTAGGAATAATCGACATACGAGATGCACGCCCCGGTTAACTGTTCACAGGTTCCGTTCAAACAGTTGTACGGAGATTTGAGAGTGCAGTCTGACCCGTAGAACGTTCCCTTGCATGTACAGTTCCCGGTTGACTGTTCACAGGTGTCGTTGAAACAGTTGTCCGGACATTTGAGAGTGCAGTCTGACTCGTAGTACGTTTCCTTGCACGTACAGTCTGCACTTTCCAGGTCACATATGATGTCACAGCCATCAGAACACGTCTGTTCGCACTGTAGCCCAAAATTACCATCGGGACAAGTGTCAGTACAGATATAGCCAGGATGTTTACATTGTAGGCATTTTCCGGATTTTTTATCACATAAAGGACAGACACTGTGACAAGACCTGGAGCAGTCGTGTCCATAGATCCCATGTGAACAGTTGCCGTGACACGTACCGATGATGACTTTGCTGCCTTTGCTACACCCACTACACACTTCACAAAACGACCCAGAATGCCCGTCCAGACTATAGGTATATGTAAATGTTTGCACCTCCCACACCGTCAGGGTACTGTCGGCCTGCGAAATGGTCGGTGAGAACTCAATCTTAATGTGTGCCATTGGCGTTTGTGTGGTGACTACAACAATGTTCACAGAAACATTAGTGTATGATATATCATTACACTGGAACACTACACCGTCACTGTCAGAGAAAGTCTTTAGAGTGGCATTCTTTACCCGAATCATAGTGCTAGCTCGATGATAGATTCGAATGATGTGAATCTTCTGGGCCTTGGCAAATTTCAGATACCAGTAAACAGAATTGGTTCTACTTCTCAATTTTGTGTGTGTGCAGTCATTGTCATAGAGATTGGTCTTTGTTTTGCCATTAACTACGGCCACTAGTCCACATCCGTCTCCTGTATAACAAGCATTAAATGTGTCGGTCTGGTTTGTGTTCTGTTTGAGAGCCACATTCCGACCCCCACCAATGTAGATGGAGCAGATATTTGCAACTATCGCCCCTTCAATCAGTAACTTGTTGATCAGACCAGCCCCAGAGCAAAAGACATCAATCTCGTGCGGACTAACTACAAACCGTGATTCATTGTTACATGAGGCAGAACCATTAAGTTTCACCGTGAAACCGTCCGGATTGTTAAGTCATTCACATAAATCCTAAACCAGGAGTGCGGCAAAGATTGATTGAGAGTTGCATCAACTGATGTAGAATTTGTGTCCGGATTACATGTGGTGTCGTTATCAAACAGGAAAGTAGGTTCAGATTTTTGGGCGTATTTGTACACGAGATCCAAGTACTGACACTGGGGTCCGAAATATTTGTGCTGACAATTGTCATTGTTTGGGCATGTCCCTGTAGTTTTGTTACAAACTGAGTCATTATAGCAGTGACATTGTATCGTACAATTTGCCCCAAACCAACCGTCTGCACAAGTTAGATCATTAGCTTCCAAGGCCGCGAACGAAGCCAGCAGAATAAAGACTTGATCTACAGCGATGGTTAACGAACTGTGTATAAACATTATGAGATCAACCTATCGCGGTTCATATATATATATATATATATATATATATATATATATATATATAGAGAGAGAGAGAGAGAGAGAGAGAGAGAGCTGCGATAGCTCAGTGGTTAGTGAACTGGACTAAAAAGGACAAGAGGTAGGGTTCGATCCTGATCGACGGCTTTCGGGTTCACCCAACCTTAAGCGGATTTTTTCTTGGAAAGTAATGCGGCACAATCATATTCATTATCATCATTAAGTACCGGGCCTGCTGACGAAGGTGATCATGTCTCTCCACAGCTTTCGATCCCAACAGTTATTTATCATTTCTGTTGTTGACCTTCTGCCAAGCCTTTCTCTTAAGCTGCCTGGTATCTTTTCTCTTTGCTTCCCTCTATCTCTTCGTCCCTCATTTTTCCCACTTGTTACAATATATTCCAGCAGTTCTCTTCTCTTTACATGGCCAAAAAATAATGATTGACGGGCGTAATTCCGACCACATTAAATTATGGTCACTAACACCATATTCCTTATATGCCACTTGGCGTGACGGGGCCTCTTTACTTTCTATCTATTGACTATTGATCTTTCGAGCCGTAGCCGGCCCATAGGGCGTAGACCAAGATACTCCTTCATCTGAATTTTTGTTCAAGCAGTTTTCAATTCTTTTAAAGATATTTTATCAAAATTCGCCATTTGTCTCTGTTCTGTGCAAGAAGCTATATCTCATTGAGGGAGCCGATTCCTGCTGATCTTGCCTCTCTCATCAATGTTCTTCTCAGTGTCTCTCTGGTCTTCCTCTTTTTCTCTTACCTGTTGTTTCCCACATGAGGGCTTGCTTTGCAATTCAGTTATTATCTCTTCTCATCACATGTCCAACATATGACCATCGTGTTTTCTTTATTACTGAAGATATTAGTGGTTGATTGGCGATTTCTCTAATTTCCTCGTTTGTTTTGAATTCGTTCAACGCTATACCAAGTATTTTCCTTACACATTTATTTTGAATGCGTTCAACTTTGTTTCTATATCTCTTGTTGTTTTCCAGCTTTCACACGCATACGTAAGGGTTGATAGTACATTTGATTTGAATAGTCTAAGTTTTGTATTTGTACTGATGAGTTTTGATTTCCACAACTTTTCAATGCTTCTGAAAGACATTGCTGCTTTAGCTATTCTGATTCTAATTTCTTTACATGTATCCCCTTCCCGATCAATGTGACTTCCAAGATAAAGTGATCGATCTCTTTCACTGGTTTCTTTTCCATGTATATTTTGTCATCTGTTGGAATTAAGCTTTTCATGACTTTAGTCTTTTCATGATTGATCTCAAGCCCAATTTTGCTGGCTATTGATGATAGTTCATTTGTGTTTTCCTGCATCGTTTTTATCTTACTGCTGATGAGAACTATGTCATCAGCAAAGTCGAGGTCCTCCAAATGGTCTCCTTGTATCATTCGATGCCTTTATTACCAGTGCAGCATTTCTTCATTATGAAGTCCCTAACAATTCCAAATAACAAGGGCGATAAAATACATTCTTGTTTAACCCCAGTTTCTATTGGGAAACATTCGCTCAGTCCTTCCTCTTTCGAGCTGCACATGTGTAACCATCATACATGTCTTTTATAATTTTTATCATTTTTGATGGTAAGCTATATTGCTTCAGAATTTTCCACAAAGAATCTCTATGAATACTATCAAATGCTTTTTTTTAAGTCGATGAAGTTAAGTACAAAAGGTTTTCCTCCAATATAAGTGGTAGAGTGAAAATGTGGTCAAGGCAGCTTCTCTCTTTTCTAAACCCAGCCTGTTTTTCACACATTACTGTATCTATTGAAACCTTTATTCTATTTAGGATGATTTTGCAGAATAACTTTGAGGCAACTGACAAAGTGTCACGCCTCTCCAGTTGTTACAGTCTCTAAGATTGCCCATTTTTGGAATCTTAACAATGATTCTTTTTTTTCCATTTATAAGGCGTCTTCTCTGCTTTCCAAATGATGTTGAACATTTTCTGGAGATGTATTAAATTATGGCTATCAATTGCTTTGAGGATCTCTCTTTACTTTACTGTGTATATATATATATATATATATATATATATATATATATATATATATATATATATGTATATGGGTCTGTGTGACGTGAACTTGTATTGCATTTACTGATATAGGTGGTACATTTTTATTTGTATACTTGCCGATGTATGAATATCTTCTCGTGTCGAGACACATAGTCCTGCTAACCTAGGCCCCCATCTACATGGTAAGATCTCTAAATAACCAAAGAATATTTATGTACCTACGGACACTTATTCGTTTTATTCTTCTCTTTGCCGTAGAAATTTCATCACTACCTTACTCCATTTTATATTTCCTGGTATCCGATATTTTATTATTTCTTTCGTGCTACTACCATCACATCCTTCCTCTTAGATTGTACCTCGTGGTTACATCCAGTCTCCTATGATCGTCCTTTATGAACGATGCCGAATGAGGCACATTTGCCTATGTTAGTTCATGTTTTCAAACGCAGGTATACATTTCCCTATCTAGCTGGTATCCATCTAATTCAGGACTGTCATTCATACCCGGGGTCATCATTTTCTCTCCTTTACCGACTACTCTTATCAGATTTTTCGTCCAATCATATGGCTTGGTTCTTTCACATTGTTCCTCTCACTTCTTATCCAATTCGCATCTGACTCTGCCAGTCACCGCGTCGATTCAGAGATCTTCGATTTTCAGGTAAGTCTAGATTTAAATTAGTTCTTTTTTAATTTTTGTTTAGTTTTATTAATGTTGTTATTCTCTTATAATTTTGTACATTTCCCTTTAGTTTTGTCATTTCATTTTATGTCACTTTTTATCCCATTTTTACTTCTCATTCATCTATTAGTTCTGATCATTCTAGAACATATAGAACAATTTATATTCATTCCGTTGTCCGTTTGTGTTCCCGTTTTCTGAAGAAGGCATGTAGACCGAAACGTCAAGATTTTGTTTTGTTCCTTTTTGTAAAACTGTCACCATCATTTGTAGGTGTATACGTCACACCCCACAATTTGCTGCATGTACTAAAAACTACAAAGCTCTCAAATACGAGAAATCAATTGAGTTATTGAGTTATGTGCGGGTCATCATCATTGCATTCCGAACATGTCCATAGGTGCTCAGATCCCCTCCTCAGCAATTCCCTCAGTGTCCAGCGACTGACGACTCCAGTTCTATGTTGGTTGATAAGTCTTCTTACACGGCCACCAAGTTTCTCATTTCTGGCTGTGCCCATCTTAACTCCCATTTCCATCATCCGAAGAAGTGACGTTGATCTGTGTTTGTCGAATTTGAGGAATCAATTGTTAGTAGCAAGCTTACACAACAAAAAATATAGAAAAAATGAAACTTCTTGTCACAATCCTGTTTTTGGTCCTAGTCGGTCTAAATGGAAAGTAAAAGAATATCTACAACCATGAGATGATATTACACATATCTTGTTCCTCCAGCAATGTTTCAAGGCAACATCACTGATATTATACATTTGTTGTTCCTCCAGCAATGTTTCAAGGCAACATCACCGATATTATACATTTGTTGTTCCTCCAGCAATGTTTCAAGGCAACATCACTGATATTATACATTTGTTGTTCCTCCAGCAATGTTTCAAGGCAACATCATTGATATTATACTTTTGTTGTTCTTCCAGCAATGCTTCAAGGCAACATCATTGATATTATACTTTTGTTGTTCCTCCAGCAATGTTTCAAGGCAACATCACTGATATTATACTTTTGTTGTTCTTCCAGCAATGCTTCAAGGCAACATCATTGATATTATACTTTTGTTGTTCTTCCAGCAATGTTTCAAGGCAACATCATTGATATTATACTTTTGTTGACCCTCCAGCAATGTTTCAAGGCAACATCATTGATATTATACTTTTGTTGTTCCTCCAGCAATGTTTCAAGGCAACGTCATTGATATTATACATTTGTTGTTCTTCCAGCAATGCCTCAAGGCAACATCATTGATATTATACTTTTGTTGTTCTTCCAGCAATGCTTCAAGGCAACATCATTGATATTATACTTTTGTTGTTCTTCCAGCAATGTTTCAAGGCAACATCATTGATATTATACTTTTGTTGTTCTTCCAGCAATGCTTCAAGGCAACATCATTGATATTATACTTTTGTTGTTCCTCCAGCATTGTTTCAAGGTAACATCACTGATACTATACTTTTGTTGTTCCTCCAGCAATGTTTCAAGGTAACATCACTGATATTATACTTTTGTTGTTCCTCCAGCAATGCTTCAAGGCAACATCATTGATATTATACTTTTGTTGTTCTTCCAGCAATGTTTCAAGGCAACATCATTGATATTATACTTTTGTTGTTCTTCCAGCAATTTTTCAAGGCAACATCATTGATATTATACTTTTGCTGTTCCTCCAGCAATGTTTCAAGGCAAAATCATTGATATTATACTTTTGTTGTTCCTCCAGCAATGTTTCAAGGCAACATCATTGATATTATACATTTGTTGTTCTTCCAGCAATGCCTCAAGGCAACATCATTGATATTATACTTTTGTTGTTCTTCCAGCAATGCTTCAAGGCAACATCATTGATATTATACTTTTGTTGTTCCTCCAACAATGCTTCAAGGCAACATCAGATGGATAATGACGAAATAAACAATAAGCTTTAAAAGTTTAAATGTGATGACTCTTGGTGGTACCCTAGAGGCTCATCGTGTCATCGGTTAGGTTGTGGGTGTAGCAGTAATTGGCCCGAATGAGAGTAACTATACCTTTGTGTAATGAATGAAACATGAATGACATATATTGAACATAAGTGACATGGAGTGAGATTGCACTGGTAAAAGGATTTTTATTAGCATAATACTATTTTTTAATGTTAAAAACTTACTTCGTAAAATTACCTTCAACAGTGTCGCATGGTTCGTCACACACTGTCACACTGACTATTCTTTTGTCTCTCGGGTAGTCTAGTAGAGATCCAGTAAGCGTAATCATAGAACCTCCTTCACTGGGAACACTTTTTGGACTGAACTAAAAAATTCACAAATGTACTTTATAGCAGAATCACTATATACGCAATTATTTTTTTTAACTTTCAATTTTCCAAACAATTATATTCAGTTCTTATGGCCGCTGTTTGTTGCCAGTACATGTTCTTTATTATTGTTAGATCTTTGCTGTATACGTTTATGGCTTCTAAAATTTTTATAATTCTTGGTGCTTTACTTTGTAAAATACTTTGGTATAATCTAAGAAACAAATATATATATATATATATATATATATATATATATATATATATATATATATATACATGTTCTTTATTATTCTTAGATCTTTGCTGTATACGTTTATGGCTTCTAAAATTGTTATTATTCTTGGTGCTTTACTTTGTAAAATACTTTGGTATAATCTAAGAAACAAATATATATATAGATGTTTTCACCTCTATGAATCTTTCCACTAAAGATCTTATGATATATATGGCATTGCTCGTTCCTGTAAAGGAATGTTGTCTCCAACAGAACCAGTGTTTGTCTCGCACTCTTCGCATGAATATATTTAGTAATATCTTGGTTATGTGACTCATAAGGCTTATTGTGTAATGCTCATTGTATTCCATCGCACCAAATTTCTTTGGTAGAGCTCTGAATATTGATTTTAGCAGGTCGTCTGGTATATATCCTCTGTTGATTGGTGTCTGCTACGTCTTGTTATGGCTCATCGTGCACCCCTAGACCGGCCGTACGCTAATCTTACGATCTGTTGTTTGATGTGCGACAAGGATAATATGACGACTAACTGTGTGTCTATATGTTCAGAATTGGAGTCAACAACGATGGCCTAACATCATCAAGCGCTATACATTTTTTTAAAAAATAAGACTATCATCATTTTCAAGAGGACGTGAACTCCCGGTATATGGTGGATAGGCGGCGGGAACAATATGCATGAAAATCTCATCCGTTTTGATCATGTTTCGATATTCCAATTGTTTACGAAGAATGGTGATATCGTATGACAGGGAACAGTTGCCTGTGTTCACTATTTTCGCGGTTTCGCCTTATGTCTTTTGGCGTGTGCTGAGACTCTACGATGGGGACTACAGTTACCTTTGTTTGGGAGATGAGATTCGGATGATTACGCTAGCACGGGCGGTTGAGCAATTATGGATTTTAATTCGTTTGCAGTGATACCGGGGCCTTCCATAACCAAATAACCAAATAACAAATATCCGCTGTTGTAGATTTAATTCAATATTTTTGTTATTATCTCTATTCCAATATCAAAATTACCCATGACTTCAATCTCTTCTTGAGTTATATTATCTGGTCCAGTTTTTTCCAGCTTTCATATTGCGCAAGGGATCTTCCACTTCTTCTTTGAGTATTTCTGGTCCTTCCCCATTATCTTTAATTTTTACTTCTATTCGTTCATCATTATAAAGATCTTTAATGTATTCTGTCCATCGTTCCCTTATGCTTTCTTATTCGATCAACAGTTCTCCTTCCTTTGATTTAAACATCAAGTTTTTTTTTATTGCGTTTTGTTTTTCTTCTTGTTAATTCTTCAATTTATTTGAATATAGCTTTGGCATCACCTTTTTGTTGCGTTTCAGTCTCCTTGCTTCTCTGTTTTAGCCATGCTTCTTTTCTTTCATTGCATTTTATTACAATTTCTTTATTTAATCTTTTATACTCATCTATGTTATCCTTATTTCATCTTCTTGTATCCATTAACTGTAAAATGTCATCGGTAATCCATATCTTTCTTGAATTTGTCCTCACTGGTGGTAGGAACTCTTTTGATGTTTGTTGCATCGATTCTTTTAGCATTTCCCACTGTTCATCAATGCATTGTATCTTCTCTATTGCAATGTACCGGTTCTGAATTGTGATGTTATATTTGTCTTGTAACCTTTCGTCTGATTTTAGTAAATCTAAATTTAACTTGTTTAACTTGTTGTATCCAAGATGGAGGAATTATTTTTCTTCGGCTTGGCATAGAACCGTTGATTAGAGGTTTAACAAGCCGCTATCGTAAAAACGATTCTGTTAATGAAACGTAGACCTGATGCAGAATGTGTAATTTAGCAGTAGATAGCAGTGATAGTTTTTTCGGCCCTAAAACAACGACAAAAATAGGATTCTGGAATGTACGAACAATGGCCGCGCCGACAAAATAAGCACAAGTCGCGAGCGAGATGGATAACATGGATATCTCCTGATGATAGAACTTCAGATCAAATTGACCACCTATGTATTAACAACAATTCAGATCATCCTTGATAGATGTAAGAGCATACAGAGGTGCTGATGTTAATAGTGACCACAACCAGTGCATTGGAAAAATAAGATTACAATTTAAAAGCCAACAGAAGAGATCAACTACACATAAAATTTATAGTCGTAAACTAAAAGATGAAGCCATCAAGAAAAAGTTTAACATAGAACTAAGTAATTGTTATGTAGCACTCGGTGAAACAGACTTAGATATCAATGAAATGCGGGACTCACAGGGCAAAATACTAATGACAGCAGCAGAAGCAAGTGCCGGAGTGAAGAAAATGGAAACACAAGCTTGGATTTCAGACACTACATGGAAATACATCAAAGAAGGAAAAGATGCGAAGATAACCATGACTAATGTAAAGACATATCTTGGAAAGGTTCTGGCAAAAGTAACATACAAAGAATTAGACAGCAAAGTAAAAAGTTCAACAAGAAGAGATACAAGAGCTTTTCAAGACAATTTGGCAGAGAAAGCAGAGACAGCTGCAATTACAGGAGAAAGCAGAACTCTCTATATTGTATAAAAGATGCTGACAAACAACTATACATCCAGTGGAACACCAATTTTAAACAAATCTGGATCAATGCTAACAACAAGCACAGACATAAAAGCCCGGTGGGTGGAACAGTTCAAAGAAATTCTTAACCGTCCACTACCCCACAGTTTAATAGATTTTGAAGCTGAAACACCAGCAGCTGAATTAGATGTAAATTTAGCTGACTTCACCTTGAGCGAAATAGAAACCACCTTAAAGCATATGGCCAATAACAAGGCTGCTGGAGAGAATAAGTTAACTGCTGAGATCCTCAAGGCAATTGATAGCCATAATTTAATACATCTCCAGAAAATGTTCAACATCATTTGGAAAACGGAGAAGACGCCTTATAAATGGAAAAAAAGGAATCATTAAGATTCCAAAAAAGGGCAATCTTAGAGACTAACAACTGGAGAACCGTGACACTTTTGTCAGTTGCCTCAAAGTTATTCTGCAAAATCATCCTAAATAGAATAAAGGATTCAATAGATACAGTAATGCGTGAAGAACAGGCTGGGTTTAGAAAAGGGAGAAGCTGCCTTGACCACATTTTTACTCTACGCCTTATATTGGAGGAACACATTGAAAAGCAAAAACCTTTTGTACTTAACTTCATCGACTTCAAAAAAGTTTGATAGTATTCATAGAGATTCTTTGTGGAAAATTCTGAAGCAATATAGGTTACCATAAAAAATGATAAATATTATTAAAGACATGTATTATGATTACATATGTGCAGTTGAAACAGATGAAGAAATGATCGAATGTTTCCCAATAACAATTGGGGTTAAACAAGGATTTATTTTATCGCCCTTGTTATTTGGAGTTGTTATGACTATAATAAGGAAGAAATGCTGCACTGGTAATAAAGGTATCGAATGGATACAAGGAGACCATTTGGAAGACCTCGACTTTGCTGATGACATAGTTCTCATCAGCAGTCAGATAAAAACAATGCAGGAAAACACATATGAACTATCATCAATAGCCAGCAAAATTGGGCTTGAGATTAATCATGAAAAGACTAAAGTCATGAAAAGTTTAATTCCAACAGATGACAAAATATACATGGGGAACAAACCAGTGGAAGTAGATCAAGCACTGTATCTATCTTGGAAGTCACATTGATCGAGAAGAGGATACAAGTAAAGAAATTAGAATCAGAGTAGCTAAAGCAGCAATATCTTTCAGAAGCCTTGAAAAGTTGTGGAAATCAAAACTTATCAGTACAAACACAAAACTTAGACTATTCAAATTAAACGTACTATCAACCCTTACGTATGCGTGTGAAAGCTGGAAAACAACAAGAGACATAGAAGCAACGTTGAACGCATTTGAAAATAAATGTCTAAGGAAAATACTTGGTATAGCGTTGAACGAATTCAAAACAAACGAGGAAATTAGAGAAATCGCCAATCAACCACTAATATCTTCAGTAATTAAGAAAACACGATGGTCATATGTTGGACATGTGATGAGAAGAGATAATAACCGAATAACAAAGAAACCTTCATGTGGGAAACAACAGGTAAGAGGAAAAGAGGAAGACCCAGAGAGACACTGAGAAGAACATTGATGAGAGAGGCAAGACCAGCAGGAATCGGATCCCTCAATGAGAGAGCTGCTTGCACAGAACAGAGACAAATGGCGAGATTTGATAAAATATCTTTAAATGAATTGAAAACTGCTAGAACAGAAAATCCAGATAAGAGAAGGGGTATCTTGGTCTACGCCCTATGGGCCGGCTACGGCTCGAAACGTCAATAGATAAATAGAAATGTTACTTGATATTAACTGAGGCTCGTTTTAGGCTACAAACCTTACCGAGACATAAATGCTTACCTAATTTTAAGGGAAGAAAAAAACGGCGGTACTAACCACATTACCCGAAAATATTAAAACATTAACTATTCTCTGTATCGACGGGTTTTGTTAGTGTAACTGAAGGGATTTCAAGAACACAATTGTTCATAGGTCTTACGGTTTTAAACATCAATCTACAAGCTTTATATTTATCTAGCACAAAACATACTAGATGTGGATTTTTTTTTTACATAATTGAACAAGGATATTCATTTCACTAATACCAAGACGATACGCATGTAAAATAAAACATTTGAGATAAATGACCAAAACAAAAATATGTAAACAAAACAAAATAAAACCATAATTTCCAACTTATCATTACATAGATCTGGTCATAGTAATCCAAAGTTAATTATTTTGTGTTGAAAAAAATGCAATTTGTAATTTGTTAATAAGCAGCCATGCAAGTGTTGTTGATGTAGTATACAAAGAACGCATCTTTTGTCAGCAACTTTTGTCATCAACAATCACAACTGTAAAAATGAACTCTTTGGAAAAATAAATCACCTATACTGTAGTGTAGTGTACTTTTCTTCATCTGCACAAAAAGGCACATCTGTTATTCTCCGTGAAACAATACTGAAATGCAATGAAAACATCCACTTGGCATTTAGCTACCTCTAACTGTAGATGTTTTGCATTTTTTTAGGCTTGAGATATGTTAGACTAGAGAAACAGAACAGAAAATTGAAGCCTCTGAAATGTGGATTTATAGAAGAATATGTAGAATTGGTTGGAAGGCAATGAAAACAAACGATGAAGTCTTAAAACAACAAAAAAATAAAAAGAGAACTGCTAAACACAATTCAAACAAGACAAATGAGATTTTAGGGGCATGTTAAGAGACACAACAGCCTACTAAAAGTAATCTTGAAAGGGAAAATACAAGGTAAAAGAGACAGAGGCAGACCAAGACTAACGTGGACGAGTAACATCAAAAGATGGGAAATTTTTGGGACTTACAGTTCCAAGATAGTGGAATGATGTTCAGGTTTTCTCGACCTCTGCAGGATTTGCATCTGGGAAATGATTAATTGCAGCTCTTCATTGCAGATATCTGCGTTAAAGTCAACCTGATGTTCCACTTAACAAATTTGCGCCGGTGATGCGTAACCGTACACATAGCAATATTCCTCTATGGCAGGTCAAGTGTTGTGAATGCGACCTTCCCCCGTTTTGGAGTTGATATGTGGTTTATGTCATCATATTGAGTGCTGTTCAAAAGCTGTCGCTGAATTGTTTGACGTCAATTAGTTACAAGTTACAACTAATTATTATGGCCTGCTCCGCCAAGTCAATCGAATATTTTGCACCACAGTTAACGTGCTTCATGGGTTGTTAGCTGCATTTACTAGATTAAGTGGTCGTTTGTGGGCGCATCCATTGTTGTGTGTGGTACATCATCATGAGGGCTGATCGTTTATCCCTAAACCGGCCATCGCTTATAATGAAGGGCGAAATGACGGAGTCTCGTTCATGACTTTGCAGCCTCAGTATGACTCACGGAGTTTCATGTTGGTCAGGAGCGATGCTGTCTAGATTTAAGACTATGAAATCGAGGGCGGACTTGTGGATTGGTTTATAATTTCACAGATTCATATTGCAAGGGAGATCTCAGCGCTTGAACTGTTGTTCGATATACGATGTGGATAATCCGACGAATAACTGTGTTTCATATGTTCTAATTTGGAGTTAAAAACGATGTCCTAACATCATCGAGTGCTATACATATTAAACAAAATATGACGATCAACATTTTCGGGTGGACGTAAGCTTCCGGTCAATATGGCGGATAGGCGGCAGGAACCATTATAGGTTGTGTCTGAAAAGTGTTCAATGTTACAGTTTCCTCATATTCCAAGTCCGGCTTGCTGCAGGAGCTACTGAGTTAAGTGCTCTGTGCACACCGTGAGATGTGCGTTTCATCCGCTTTTATCGTGTTTCGATATTCCGATTGCTTACAATGAATGATAATATCGTATGACAGGGAACAGATTGATGTGTTCACTTTCTGTGCGGTTTCCTTATGTCATTTGGCGTGTGCTGAGACTGCTATGATGGGGACTATAGCTATCTTTCTTTGTTTGGGAGATGAGATATTAATTCCGAAGATTCAACAGGCACGGGCGGTTGAGCAATTATGTATTTTAATTCATTTGCAGTGATACCGGGGCCTTCCATAACCATAACCATGGACAAGTAGGCCTATGACAACGTACACCATCATAGCAAGACAGAGCGGAAAGGCGCTCCATGGTAGCCAATCTTCGATGCGGCGACGTTATTCTATGAAAAAAATAGAAACGTATTCCTCATCATTGTCGATAATGAGACTCTCATTTTCGTTTACTAAATCCAGATCTGGGTCAATAAAAACAATGCCAGCATTGTTGAAAACATGTGCTGTAATATCGTATTCTCTAACGACACTTGTCGGGGTTCTTTCTTTTTCTTTATTTGTTGCACTTCAGTGTATTAAATATAACGTGATGTATCAATTAAAATTGCATCTTCGCATAAACGTTAATGTGGTGTAATTCTTGTAGTAGCAGTGAACTATAACCTTTAGTAAATAAAAGGTGCCATCTGATGTGGAAAAGAGATTTGATTTATAAAGGAAAAATCCTATCGCTATAATTTTTTCTTAGAACACAATCCATTTCTTATTATTCTTATTTCCTTTCTCATTTGCATTACATAATCTTTTCATTTTCCGTTGTTCTGTGCTGCTTTTATATTTCTTCGTGTTCTTAACATTCCACCTATTTATCTTTATTTGGTGGTCGGTACTTGCGTATGGTGGTCTCGTAAAGTTTTAATAATTGTTGTCTTATGTTTTCTTCTGTTTGTCCTATCAGGTAGCCCAACCATTTTATCTGGTGTTTCTTTATGTATTCTAAGACGAAAATTATATCTAACATTTTTCTCTGGTCTGCATTTCTGATTTTAAGTATCATCATGCTTCCTGTCAATTTTGTAATAGATTTCATCTCTGTAGTGGTTATTTATCTTATTGTTCTTGCGTTATCTGTCAGTGACTGGCAATGGTTACACAACTTTGGAATGAAGGTTGTTCTGTAGAGTGCCCGTTTTGCGTGTAGTTTTTTTTTGTTTTTTTTTTTTGGCCGAACATGGTCCCCACTCCGTTATGGCAGGTAAAGGATCTCAATTGTAGAGACAATGGCTGTTATTTCCGACTAGTTACAGTCACTGACAAGAACAAAAGAAATTGCAAACTACCTTCTTATATCGTCGAGAACAAATTGTGTCAAAAACAATTCAAAATCTACAGCTAACGACGTTAATGGAAACTCTAAAGCAGCCACATCGTCCGGAATGGAACGTCATGTGCTACAGGTGACACCCGATCGTTATCAAGCTACTGTATGCACTGCACGATCAAAAAATAAATAAATTCTATCAATAGGAAATTGGAACATTAGATCACCATTCTAGGTTGGCAAGCATCAGCGAAGAAATGAAGAGAATGAAATTGAACGTCCTGGGACTATGTGAAACGAGATGTAAATGAACATGATTATTACAACGCGGCAGTGGAAATGTAATATACTTTGGAGGAACATCACGCGAATGATGAGTAGGCATCACGTTAGATAGAGAAAGAAGCAAAACGTTGAAATTATTTTGGCCAGCATCAGATAGAATTCTGTTAGTAAAATTGAGAGGTAAACCAGTGGATAAGAACATAATTCAAGCTTATGCACCAACAAGTAATAGCGAAGAAGACATTGACACCTTTTCCAACGAGCTAGAGTTGACCAAGGAACAGTGTAAATCCCAAGAAATAACTATTGTAGTAGGGGATTTCAATGCCATGATAGGAATAGCTAAAGAGCAAAATATGACTTGAGGACATGACCTAGGGAGAGACAAATGAGAGAGCGTATAGTTTAATAGATTGGACAAAACACATGAAATGATTATAGTAACACCTGGTTCAAACAACACCCTAGACGTCTATGGACATAGCAAAGCCCAGACGAACAAAGAACACAATCAAACCGATTTAAAACTAGTACATGGAAGATACAAGAATGGTCTAACATCTGTTAAAACAACACCAGGAGCAGATTGAAAATGTGAGCATGAACCAGTAGTTGAAAAAAACAGAGAATAAAATTGAGGAAGAAACATAAATCCCCACGAACAAAATGAAATTATAACTAAATATGCTTAGAGTAGATAGACAAATGAGTGATAAATACAGCATGATAGTATAAAATACATATCCTGCCATTGAGAAAATATAGAATGTTGAGGAGCAGGCGGAATGTTTAAAGAATCGATTTAACAAACATTTATTGAAGTAATACCAGTGACTAACAGAATCTGCAAGAAGAAACGGATAACAGACGAAATGCTAGAACTAGTGGACAAAAGATGAAAACATTATTAAGAACTGACACAGAAAAGATTGCACGAAGAGATCTGAAACAATTGCAGAGAAACGAAGGAAGGAAGGTTAAAGCCCAAATATGGAGAAATGAAATTAAACAACAAAAGAGAGACACAAAATGCAAGCACTATCAGTTAAATAAATTAACATGAAACTGAAGTAGCAATTTCAGGACGTATGAATTCAAAGGAAGGAAATATAATAATCGAAGAAGAGAAGACCATAGAAAGATTAAGAGAATATAAAAGTCAACTTGTGATCATGAAAGACCAGAGCTAAACAAATCAAACAAAGACAGGACAACCAACTATGTAGAATGAAGTAGGATAGGCAATTCAATATATAGTAAGAGCAAAGCTCCAGGTCCCGATAACTTAGCATTTCAAGGGATGGATGTATTACAAGAACTGTGAGTACAGGTCATAGCAAAACTACTCAATGACATACATAACACTGGGCACATACCAGAAGATCTACTAAAATCTATCTTTGTAACGATCGCAAAGACGTCAGACGCCATTGATTGCGAAGACCATTGCACTTTTGGTCTTATGAACCATAAGATCAAAATATTTCTAAGAATCATCATGAGACGTGTAAGGAATAATATAGCACCATAAATAAGTGAACTATATGGATTTGTGGATGGAAAGTGCACCAAAAATGCATTATACTTCCTAAGAACATTGATAGAAAGATCTATAGAGGTAAAGAAAGATCTGCATGTGTGCTTCATAGACTACATGAAAGCATTTGACAAAGTAAAGCATGTGGAAATAGTCAATATGCTAGAGAATTTAAACATTGATGGCAAGGATCTGAAAGTCATTAAAAATATACTGTACTGTTGTACTGGCAACAAAAAGACCCCATACGATTTAGCAACCAACCAGGACAGTTCAAATATATAAAACAAGGAGTCAGACAAGGCGGCTGTGTTCTGTCGTCGGATTTGTTCGCACTTTACAGTACAAATATTATTATGAGATCAATAGTAGCCCAAAAAGGAATTGAAGTCAACGGTTACAATAAAAATTATTTGCGATATGCGGATAACACAGTGTTAACATTAGAGACGGAGAGTGAACAGCAAGATATGACAAACATAATAGTGAAAGGAAGGAACATGAAAGGTTTCAGTCGGAATAATTAAAAAAAACAAAGGTAACGTTCGTATATGAAGAAACAATCATCACCACTATGCAATATAGAAAAAAACCTGAGCAAATCTTCAACATATGCAAAGCGTCAAAAACTTAAACACTATAATATCATCAGATGGAAGATGCATCATATAAATTTAAAGTAGAATATATCATGCTAAAATAGCGCTTCAGAAAATGAAAAACGTGTTGTATATCATGTCCATGTCAATAAAAGTGAGAAGGAGAGCTCATTATGCTATATGGAGTTAATTCTGACTTATCGAAATAAATCACGGACAGTGGACAAAAAATTGAAAAGTTGATTAGAGGTCAAAGAGATCTGATGTCTGATAAGAATGTTCAAAGTCCACTTGACAACTAAAAGGACCAACTAGGACATTCTCATAAAGGCCAAAATAAAAAGGGAGCTCCTAAAATACATAAAAAAAGAAATAATTGACATTTTTCGAGCATATTATGGGAAGAGGAAAGTTGGAATTCTTAGTTACAACTTTAAAAAAACAGAGAAAAAGATATCCCGTACAACAAAGACAGAATATACTAGATAGCTTCATGTCATGGAAAAGTCAATAACAGATTTGAAACAATGTGGAGAGAAAATTGCGGAAGGACAGATTCGCCAACGCCAACCGGTATGGCACACGATGATGATGATGATGGTTGTTTCTTTGTTGGACAATAGTGCTGATAGCGGTCCGATTATTTGACAAGCTTTATTGCGTCTTAAGTCTTGAAGTTGTGGATTGTTGCTTGTCACTAGACTTCCTATATTTTTACATTTATCCACGTTTTAATTGTCTGTCGCTTATCATTATGTTGATGTTCTGTTTCTCTTTTGCGATATTCATGACTTCTGTTTTGTTCATGTCGATTTTCAAATTGAATTCCTGTGCTGTTAAATCTATTTAAGTGTTCTATTAGGTTTTCTATTTTCCATGATTTAATGTCTGATCGCCTGCATATAGAAGCTCTTTAATATCTTCTTCCTCTGATGGATTTTCTAAATTACAATTGTTATAAATCATAGGAAAGATAGTACCCCTGATTTAACTTTCAAGTGATCTGTTTAGCCTACTTGTGTTCTGACTGCATCTTCTGCAGAGACTTTAATTAAGTTAGTTATATGTTTGCTTTTTCGTACGTTTTTAGTAACCCCTGTAGTTGTTCTCTGTTGACTCGGTTCAACGTTTTTTTTTTTGGTCTATGAATGCTATGAACGAAGTGTGATTTGTTTTTTTCGTCTCTTCTGTGCTAAGTGTTTTAGGGTGAATAGAGCGTTCGTGCATCCTTTTTTTTTTCTTTTTCTGAACCCGCTTTTGGGAATCACTGATCCGTAGTTCTATATTTAGCCTGAACATTTTCCCATAATTTTTGCGCATAACTTTCCCATCCGGCTGATGAAGGGAGATACCTCATTATTGATTGCATAATCTCTTGCTACATTTATTTTCCACATCGGTAGCGTGACTGTCGGTTATCAACATTCTCGAGCCTTCGTTGTTGCCATGCTGCATTGAATATTCCGTGCAGCCATTTAACTCCTGTTTCTATCGCTTTTGTTATGATTTCTACTGATATATTGTCTTTTTCTGGTGCTTTATTTCTTGGTGCATATATTATTACAGCTTCAATTTCTTCTTCCATGATGCTTGGTTCAGCGTTCATGATTTCTTGTGTGTTGTTTATGTCATGTTATTTGTAATTGATGCGATCGATGTTCAATAGGACGTCATTTTCCTACCGGATTTCTTCGAATTATTATTTCCATCTCTGTTGCATCACTTGGTTATTTGTTATTGGCTGTCCTTCCTCATTTATGATTTCAGTGGTGTATTGGTTTTCTTTTCTTGCTCTTATTGCTTTTGCTGCTTTGTGAAATCTCTTGTGGCTGTCTTGAAGTACCTGCGCATCTTTTGTCCGGATTCCGTCATGGTGTTTTGCTTAGCTTCTTTGATCAAAATTTCAACTTGTTTCCGGACTAAGGCATATTTTTGCATATTCTTCTTGATTTCTCTTCTCCCCCCAGATCTTTAAATCGTTTCTTCATTTATTTTATTAATTCACTCTTTGCATCGTTTCACCAAGTAGTGTTCTTGCTCCCTTCTTTCGTCATTAGTTTTGCTCCACATATTTTTACAATGTTGGTTACTGTATTCTTAAACTGCTTCGATCTTTTTCTTCTGTGTTTACTTCGTTAGCGGGTTTCTAGAATTCCTGTGTTTACTTCGTTAGCGGGTTTATTGGATTCCTATGTTTTCTTCGAGAAATGTTCTTTGATTCTTGATCTCTCAATCCATTAATCCATATAAAATCAATTTAAATTACTTTAATACGTTACAAAATACTGGCGTCAAACAAGAGGGGCCTTGTTTCTTTTTTTCTTTCTTTCCTTTTCTACATGAGGTTCAAGCCAATGAGTCTTTTTATCTGACATTATATTTTAAACAATTTTTCTATAGTACCAGTCTTAAGCTAGCATTAAAAAAATATATAATTATTTTTTAAAATCATAACAATTTAGTATAACAGCTAAGAATCTTGATACCGGGTTTTGATATTTTCATAATTGTTACACATAGACTACAACATGAAGTACTAACACTGTCTTGACGTTTCACGTGCAGTTAATAATCACGGACTATGAAATTTTGCTCACAAAGTTTATTTGATCGTCGGTTGCACAAGGGAAGGTACTTTGGAGTGCATCTAAAATGATAAGTTTCAATTTTAAAATTAAATTGTTGGTCTGCATGCCCACAAGAGTCTAACACCGGTGTTAATTGAGGCATCTCTTAATACATGTTGTCTGTGATACTTCTACTGCTATCTTTCATTCTATAACAAATTTACTACTCGTCTTGCTTTACATTTGTCATTATATATATATATATATATTTATATTTATATATATATATATATATATATATATATATATATATATATATATATATATATGTCTTTACTTATTCCATGCTATTTTTCAGCTACATACGTTGTTCTCTGGAGCACACAAAATCTAACTCTAACTTGAAACACTTCTCAACTAAAATATGTATTACTGACTGACATACCTTTGGGTCTTCCTTCTACATCTTTATTTAATAAAATCTAACTGTGTCGAAGTCTATAATTATAAAAACCTACAGGCAGAAGTTCTCGTCCTCTCTCTCAGAAGTTATTTGCCGGTCATCATCATTGCACTCCGAACATGTCCATAGGTACTCAGATCTCCTCAGCAAGTCTCGCAGTGTCCAGCGACTGCCAACACTTGATCTGTGTTGGTTGATAAGTCTTCTTACACGCCCATTAATGTTTCGTCTTAACTCCCACCTCTTTCATCCGAATGAGTGACGTGGTCTCATGGTTGTCGAAGTCCTGTGCGTTCCCACATCTCGGAGGGCATTGATGACCTCGGCCCAATCCATTGGTTGACCATCTTCAATGCCAATGCAGCTAGCTAACCTGTCCGCTCTTTCATTTCCCCGCACCCCCGCATGTCTAGGTACGTACACAAAAGGGACCCAACGTATTATTTACTTCTGTAATGACTCTACCCATTGCATGCATACAGATCCAACCTCTACATTTCTCATCATGCTCAACGGATCACTTAATATACAGGCGTGGATGTAGTCTTGTGACTCTAACCAGATGAATTCCCTGGTCACTGCCATCATCTCCATCGTCATGCCACTCATGGTCATAACGAAGGCACTACACTGTCTTCTTTGACTATTCTGCCTGCCGAGCGTGCTGTAAATCCCTTTGCATTCCTTTGGTGTCGTAATACGGATCAGTCTGTATAGATTACTGCACTTTCCGCAACGGTGCATATCCACCGGATTTACTTATAGACTAAACAGGCTGAAGACCAGTCCTCAGGTGCAATGTGTCACTGGCAATTTAATTCTGCTGCGCATTTTTTTTAACATTTCTATATTTTCACAAGGATCAGTTTTCAAAAAATTATTCACGGCGTTTATTTTAACATTTATGTTTTCTTTCAATCATTAAAATATTTAACAATAACATCATGTGTCATTTATATGAGGAATTATGAATTACGGAACTAAAAAATCCGTGAACATAATCATTGTGTTTTACCGAATTATCTTTAAAACAAGACTGATAATTCTCACTGCTCTGTTAGACACTCTGTACTATTTTTTTCCAGATTTTGTAGCTCTCCCGCCGTTTTAGTAAAAATATCAATTTTGTCAAATTTCAAAGGAGAAAACACACAAAGCTTACGAGTGGATATCGAAGAAGACGAAAAGAAAATAGAAAAGGCTTTAAAAAAAATATAGCTCTGTATATATATATATATATATATATATATATATATATATATATATAGACAGACAGACAGGCAGGCAGGCAGGCAGGCAGG